>JAHBCN010009530.1:0-34515 GCA_019359885.1 Listronotus oregonensis
TTAGATGAATTTATCCAGCATCAGCATAGTGGAGAGATCGTTATTATTTATCTTGACACTGAAAACGAAAGAGACATCAATTGAGTAGCGTCCCCCATGCAGAAGAAAAATGTTGGATTAAAACCAGAAACTTAATATTTATCATAAAGTCTACTATTGTCACTGCCTTGTAAACTACCAATAATATTACACGGTTAGTACTAATCCTTTGTTTAAACAAATATTTGAACTTTATTTTACCCTCTGCACAGTTTTTTTATACTGTAGACAAAGTAGATGAAGTTCAATGATTTAGTCTTGGATACTGGGTTTTAAGAAGCTTAACCCACTTTCTTCCCAATTCTGTCATTGATGTCTAAGTAGCTATACAAATAGCTACTACTTCTGAACTACCTCCTATTAACATCTGGGTAAACTCATCCAGACAGGATCTAGAGTTTAATGTGGAATCCGAACCACGCCCGTCATTACTTAGCTTTGCTAAACTAACAAGAAGCTTTGTTTAAACATGACAAAGGGCATTGATTCCACAATTTTTTTTTAATTAAAGGAACTCTGCCACTGAATTCTGTACCCAGTTGCATATTTTTACTTATGTGTCTATGTAACATGACACATCCCTACATAACCAACTCTTCGTTTCATTTGAGAATTATCTAAGCAAAAACAAATAAAGAAAAAGTTAAGGTTAACTGGATTTGTAACTATGGCTACTGAGTTTTTAACTCAAAGTGATACATTATTTGTTCAGTTGTCATTCTCAAATGAAAATGAACATATTTTAGGTGTTGAAATGGTATACATTCCAATTTAACACAATTACGAGTGTGTCAAAAATCAAAACACCACTAAACTTAACCACAGTATATAAAGTAAAGGTTAAAAACGGCCGTCCTCTGAAACACCAACGCCATCTTAATTTACTGCAATTTGAGGACACAAATATGTTCCTCCTTATCTTTAGGCTCCATGTAAACGATTTACAAACATCTGTCAAAACTATAGAGCTACAATTTACTTAGACCTCTAAACTGATTTACTGAAGTACAGCAGCAACGGTTTTGCCGGGTTGCTACACTGCTTTTCGTTAGATCAACGAACTTAAATTGGTCAAGGTTAGTAATTTAATGGAAGACCATAGGTGAACACTTTGTCCTGTTGTGTATGGTTTGTATTCTACGTTAAACTGTAGGTGCCATCTGAATATTCTCATCAAATAGGGGTGGTTCAGAAGTAGTAGTTATTTGTGTATGTGGTGGAAAAAGGTGTCGTAAAATGCAATATCTGCCCATTTCGGTACTTGGTAATCATTGACATGATTGGAGAAAAATTGGTAAAATTTCTAGAAATGCACAATACAAGCATTTCTGTGCTTTTCTCAAAATCAAAAAAATGGATGTAAGCCTTTATTTTTAATATTAGTCACTTTAATTTGTCATGTTGTCGTAAGGTAGTTAAAATGCAATGCATTTGCAAAGTGAAGTAGTAACCTCTAACCTCTCCAAAGACTCTTATTAGTTTAAATATTTTTTTTTTCAGGGAAGAGGAACCCCAGGTGATTTTTGAATGAAATAAAAGCTATTTTGTGACTTTGCAGTAGGTTGTAAGAAAATACTTTATGTTAATTTAAAATTATTTGTAGCGACATGATTATGTGTACAGATTATTTTTATTGTATTTTAAATTGTTAATATTAGTATAAAAAAGAAATAAATTTTTTAAAACACGTGTTTTAGTTTCTTTTCAATCCCATTATAAAGCTAACCAGATATAAATTAGATATAAATCGTAAATAATAAACTTATACACGAAAAAATGGTGAAAACTACTTTCAAAAAAGCTGTATAAATTATTTTATACAACCTTCGCCATTTTGTCAGGAATTATTAGGATCACAAGATTCAGGATGCATTTCTTACTTGCTTAGGATAATTTTAAATTCAAAAACTTTCATCTGGCATATGTATTAGGAGAGCAGAAATGCGAGGAGGTAAATATCAGGCGTAAAATATTTTAATTTTAAACCACCTTCGCCATTTTGTCAAGAATCACCAGGAGCACAGACGCTTAAGGAGGTATTTGCCGCTTTGAATAATTTTTAAAAACATATTTTTGGTAATGTTAAAGTGCAATTTTTAAAATTCGGCATTTGTATTAGGAGAGCAGAAATATGAGGAGGTAAATATCAGGAGTAAAATATTTTAATTTTATCTTACCTTCGCCATTTTGTCAAGAAGTATCAGGAGCACAGACGTTGAGGAGGTATTTGCTGCTTTGAATAATTTTTAAAAACTTATTTTTGGTAATGTTAAAGTGCAATTTTTAAAATTCGACATTTGTATTAGGAGAGCAGAAATGCGAGGAGGTAAATATCAGGAGTAAAATATTTTTATTTTAACTTACCTTCGCCATTTTGTCAAGAATTATCAGGAGCACAGACGTTGAGGAGGTATTTGCTGCTTTGAATAATTTTTAAAAACTTATTTTTGGTAATGTTAAAGTGCAATTTTTAAAATTTGGCCTTCGTATTAGGAGAGCAGAAATGCGAGGAGGTAAATATCAGGAGTAACATATTTTAATTTTGACCCACATTCGCCATTTTGTCAAGAATTATCAGGAGCACAGACGTTTGAGGTGTTGGCTGCTTTGAATAATTTGTAAATTCTTATGTTTGAGTGTGATTCTTAAAATTTGGAATTTGTATTAGGAGAGCAGAAATGCGAGGAGGTAAATATCAGGAGTAAAATATTTTTATTTTAATTCTCCTTCGCCATTTTGTCAAGAATTATCAGGAGCACAGACAAAGGAGGTGTTGGTTATACACTTATTTTTGATGATTTTTAAGTGCTATTTTAAAAATGTTTACATTTTTTAAAGGAGAGCAGAAATGCGAATAGGTAAATATTAAATATTTAACTTTGCCCTCGCCATTTTGTCAAGAATTATCAGGGGCCCAGACGTGCTTTTTTTTAAATAAAAACTTAATTCTTGGGACATGTTTGCCAGAAATCTGGTAAAAAATAATCATAACATTCGCCATTTTGTCAAGAATATCAGGATAGGTTCCTTTTGGCTCTATTAGGAAAAATCAAACACTTTTGTACTCTATATCCATGTATTAAAAAAATATTTTTTAAATTCATACATAAAATAGTTACAAAAATAACAGTCTATATTTTAATTACTATATATTTATATATAGTCATAAACACTAATAAGTCTGTAAGTTAGCTAACCATGTTGACTTTGACCAGACGAGACAGTCTTCCTTAGAGGACATGCACCACAGCCGTAGACTATTATTTTGCTGATCTAAAATGCAAAATAATTATTGAATTATAAAATAAATATTTTGACCCTTAAAACAATCGATAGTCTAATAACAGTCATTTGGTACAATGTAACCCTAGTCAAATAAAATGCTTTTGCTTTTGAGTAACTATAATGACCTGATATGGTGTTCTACATTATTTTTTTTTACTTATTTTTAGAAAACGCAATATTTTGCTGTTTATTTTTTAAATTCTGTCAGAAACTATAAAACACTTCCCACTATAAAATACTGTGCTTATGTTTTCGTCATTTAAATCAGGATACAGTTAAAACACACATTATAAACAAAAAATGTAAAAAAAAACAAACATACTGGCATCAAATTAACAATTGTTTTAAAAAATAAAAAAGTATTTGTTACCCTTTTAGTTTTTAAAATACAACATTACTCTATTACTAAATTCAGTAACAACTAAAATAAAGTAGACTTAGGTTGATCAATTTTTATGAAAATATGTATGCTAAAGACACATTACTACAAACTAAATATTTCCAAACAATTAAAAGTAATATGTATTTTTCATAAACGAATAAATCGACTGTCATAGTTTTAAAGAATATAAAATAAAGTATTACTTCTTTATTTAGAAAAATACAATGCTGGTTCACAAGCTACGAGAATGACCTGATATAATTAGACATATAAACTAAATTATATACGAGCAAATTGGCTTCCACCAAAAGAAAGATATATAGAAGAGCCCTCATTTAGTGAATGCAGGCTCCCTCACCGCCAGATACGACCAACCCTTGAGGACATCCTGCGGCTCGTCCTGATTTCTTAGCTTTGTTTACTGAACGACATCTCGCTTATCTGTCTCTTTTTGTAAGAAACAAACCTTTGAGGAACCAACTCGGGCGTATGGAATATGCAGTATTTTCTTTATTAGTTTATGTTTCTAGTATTAGTTTATTAGTATATGTCTATGTATAAAACTACAGAAACCAACGCGGATACCTATCTTTAAATGCAGTATGGATCTACGAAACCACCTTTTTTTATGGTGTAATGGCTATATTAAAATAACGTATCAAACTAGAGCTCAAATATTGATGACCACAGATTGTGGATTTTCGGATTCCATAAGCGCCAGTTGCTTAGACAAAGACAAAGGCAGATAGACGAGACGTCGTTCAGTGGGTGAAGCTAAGAACATCCGCGCTATCCGCAGGCTCTTCCCAATGCTAGCTTCAACCAAGGAAGTTTAAAGGTGTATGGAAGCCCAATGCTATGGCCCATTCGATCAAAAAATGTCCAGCCCAGTATGAAAATAACTGTCAGAATTGGCCCCGCCGATTTTGCGCAATAACGAAATTCCACGAAATAATTTAATGTGTTGCCTACTTACACACTGATAAATCAGTGTGTAGTTAGACAACACATTATACTTTTATGAGAGCCGTATTAGTTTTGATTGTTTTGCTTTGTGTGATTATATTTTGTGGTTGCAGAAGTTTTTTGGATTAATAAAAATCTTCTTATCTTAATGATTAGTGTTTATTAAATTGTGACCATAATTTTGTGTTTATTGTTTGTTACTTATAATATCGTAACAAAATGACTAGAGGTTGTATGGTTTTGTCTTGCAAATCTAACATACCCGGCATTTTTTACTTTAGGTAAGTATTTCTTATTTTTAAATTAGGTGCTTCTTATGAGACGTAACGTTAGGTAACCGAATAAATAATAATATATCAATTATGAATTAGAGAAAATGAAAATTTCATAGGAAATAGCAGTGAGAAAAGTAAGGCAATCTTAACTATCTTTTAGACGATTTCCACAATGTTTGTGTATTTCTGTGGATTATTAAAAAGAAATAAGGTTTACATTTAGTTTCTTTTATTTCATTTAATAATTTAGTACATGCTTTTAAAGGATCAAAATTATTAATTACTGGGCAGACCAGGCAAATTTTAATTTATACAGGTCCCTCTAATTGAATAAAAGAAAGTACAATTTTATGTTTAAGTTCCTTTTTGCTTTTTCTGTATTTGTTTAAAAAGAAATTAGATTTTTGGTTTCTTAAACTTACATTATCAACTTTTTTAGCTCGACATACTGTAGACACATAATATTTAACGGTTACTGTTACAATGGATACCTAGGTACCAAAGGTTACTAAACATTATTAACCACTGTTATTCTGTCTCATGAATGTTTGTTATTAGTAAAAAGTATATGCCTAAAAAGCAGTTATAAAAATTTTCACTTTTTAATGTACAATCACAATCTTAGGATAAGATTAAACTCATTTACACTATCTTGCCCTTCTTTTATCACAAAATTGGTGATAAGTACATGAAACTATCATACAATGTTTGAAATTTATTTTTAAAAAATCGTGTTTTTATTTATATACTAAGATTTTTGGTAAAAATACCAAACTCCCAAAAATATCGACCATTTAAATAGAAGGCTGTAAAGTGGCGCCATCTATTCTTTCCATATTATATCAGATGATATAAAATCCAATATTACACAATATTTTTAAATATTCTATGGTAGTATCTTTTACTAACCAACAATTTTGTGCAAAAAATAAAAAATAACAGTGAATGCTTAAATTTGACATTTGATGATGTCAACTTTATAGATAGTAACAAAGAATTATGGAAGTCCGGCTCTGACCTACTATTCATTGCGCAAACTCCGCGGGGCCAACCCCCCGATTCCCGTTGCCCTGCACGCCTGGACAATTTTGTTCTACAGTATTGGACTTCCATACACCTTTAAACTTCCTTGGCTTCAACCAGAGGGAGTTTTTTTCTCACCAAAATATGGTCATCTAGTAGTAGAAGAGTTGATAGACATTTTAGAGTAGGTATTTGAGACACTATAAAAACTTGTATAAACGGTCTTTTATAAAATCTTAACACAAAAATGCAGACCTGGCTGAAGGGTAGTGGGGTTGAATTGGCACTTTGAGATTTAAAGCAATATTTATATATACAATAAGGCACTATACTGTCCAGGAGACAGATCATTTCGCTGAGAAATTCTACCTGCCAGGTGATCAAGACCAAGAACGTAATACATAAGGGCAAGTGAACAGCGATATGGGTAAGTTGAAGTGCGAGAGAGAGCATATGTCGGCCGCTGTCTCAACTGAACGACGCCGACGTAGCGAATCAAGGCGACGTAGAAATTAATACAAAATTAATTAAATCAGTCACCAGAGGATGCATAAAAAATGTTTAATTTACTAACCTATATTAACTATCAAAAGATCAGGGTTGGCAAAAAAACACTTTTTTTCGATTTTGACCAGGGCGATGGTCAAAATTGGTTTTAAGCGTCCAAAATTGGTTAAAACCACTGGTCAGAACTTAAAATGTATTTTTTAAAGCCTAGCAACCATGTATCGCTGTATGATGACCTATTATCAAAGTATGTAAGTGCCGGCACACGCGCCACACGCACCCGCACAACTTGTGAGCGGACAAAGCGGTGAGGCGGCACGAAGCAACACTTCTGAACTTAAACAGTGGATCAATAACAAAAAACGATTTTATTGATTTAAGTGATGAAGAACCTTTGTAATTTTTTTTTTTATAACAGCGAAGTTAATTTAAAGTATATATATTTTTTTATTATTTGAAACTTATACCATCCTATACCTGAAGACTCTTCACAGGTATAGGATACGTATCGTGTGATAATTTTTGCGCTATTGTTTGTGATTTTTGAGTTGCTTTTTTGTTTTTTTGTAAATTAAACATTTAAAGACTGAATTAAATATGTTTATAACTAAAAGTATATGCATCATTTAAGTTTTGACTATTTTTGACCACTAAATGGTCAAAACTGATTTTGACCAGTCATTTAAGTTTTGGACCACTAAATGGTCAAAACTGATTTTTTAACCACCCTGCCCGAAACTTGCCAACCCTGCGAAAGATAAATACAATTTACTAAAATTTTTTTATTTATAAGTAAGTAGATTATAAAAAAAATTAAGTATTGATATCTACTCCAAAATACTCAATAAAGCCCTCATGGGTGCTGTAAGTCACGTATTTTGGCGGGAACAAATTGCATCGTAATGTCTTTGAGCTGAGACAGCAGGCAATATACGCGAGACCGTAAGCAGTGGGGGAAAGGGGATAAGTTAAAGTGCAACAGAGATCTTGCTCTTCAGCTTACTTCACTTGCACTTATGTATTACGTTTTGGATCACCTGGCAGGTAGAATGTTGGCGAATGATCTGATCATTTTAACAATAGTTACTTTTGTATATAAATATTGCTATGCAAATCTCTAAATGCTAATTTAGCCCCACTACTCTTTAGGCAGATTTGCGTTTTTGTGTTTAGATTTTATAAAAGAACCATTGTACAAGTTCTCATGGTGCCTCAAATTTCTACTCTAACATGTCTACCATGTCTGGCACCACAGGTATAATAAAAACTAAGTTGTGTTTCTATATCTCTCTTTAAATATCACTTTGAACGTGAATCGTTTCTTGAGGCGCTAATTTTATGGTTAACTTTGAAGTGAATTGTACCTCTGGTAAGTGACTATAACCTTAAAATATATAGTATGGATCATTAGAAAACAACCCCATTTTTGTGGTTATGTTCTGACATTTGCGTCATTCATGGCCAATTGCACCGTTGTGGTTTTCTGTTTTCTTAACTAAGGGACGTTTTGAATGTGACTATTGTCATAATATTTGGCACCGTCTCAATGCAACTTAGGAAGAGAAGTGCTTAAAACTGCTTAAACCACAGTGGTGCAAACCGTCAGTCAGTTTATTTTTTAAATGGAAAATTTTATGAAGTTCTAAAATAAAAGTTACATTATCGGGATTTATTAGTGGAAATTATTTGTTCTTCGTGTTTCTAATTGTTCAAGTTGCTTAATAGGCATTTTTCATAATTTTTTTTTATTAGCTTATTGCAAAGCCACATGAAAATAAAGGCCGAAAATATTTTTTTCCGATTTTTTTGATCTCCGGAAACGCCTTAAAAATCAATTTTAAGTTTGAATTTTGTAGGCCCGTGACGTCACGGCCCTAAATTTTCTATTGGTGGAATTTCTGCTTTGTTGTCAGCTTTTTGATATTCGATACGCCTGTCATCAAATATCGATATGCTAACATCTACAAAGTTGGCGTTTTCTAAAACACACTTTGGTATCCAGTGTTGAATTTGATTGTTTAGGGGCTATTTAAATTACAACGATAATTAAAACCTTTAAATAGAAAAGTAAGGGGTTTGTTTTTTTCCTGCGGTTATTTAGCAGGTTTTGCTTAATTGTGTTTCTACTTTTAATTTTTACACACAACATTCTCAATATCAATTGAGTGAAAATACCCTATTACAATTTAGTGTTTTAACATTGCTGATTTCAAAGTAAAGGGCGTATCAAATTCTGAATATGAATATCACAACTTCGAGAACTCAAGGATTGTCCATTTTCATTACTGCTTTTTGTTTGAGTATTAAAAACCATAAAAATAAAATATTTTACGTGAATAAAAACATGTTCCTTTTTCTCAGCATAATTTGTATCTGTACCTTGAATAATACATCTCCCTTGGAAATCCTGAACAATGAATATCATTGTGTAAGGCGGGAAGGGGGGGAGTGGAGTAGGAAAAATTTAAATGGTTTAAAAAATTTTCCTGATAAGGGCTTCCCTTTGTGAGAATCTGGACTGGGGCCCCCATTTCTATAGTTACGCCACTGCATGTCTACCATGTCTGGCACCACAGGTATAATAAAAACTAATTTGTGTTTCTATATCTCTCTTTAAATATCACTTAAAACCATATGGAATGAAAATTTAGTAAGCAGTTTCAAGGTAACTGATTTAGGAGGTTCTGAAGGTACATGTTGCAAGTCTTACTTTAATGTATAAACATGATAAAGGACTTAATTTTTAGTTTCTATACAGTGGCTCCAACAATGCCAATGCAAAACTTTTTTTGAATTTTCTGAAAATGTAATTGTCGATAAAAGGAGTAGTCAACATAGGTAAAAATCTTTCATATGATATTAAATGTTTTCAATTGTGCCTTTAAATGCTTCTGGTATATTAATTTCAAGGGAGTACATTAATTCTTCATAATTCTATTTTACATAATTTTACAACTGCAATTTTAATAAATATAAAATATATATTTTCATTCTGGAGAAAAAGCAAATAAACTTTATACCAACAATTTTATTATTACCTTATTCTTATTAAATTAATGTTGGGTCAGGAAGCTTGCATGATCTTGTTGGTATAATTAAATCCTCTCATTCCTCCATTGACAAAAAGGAAAAGTTCTGGTTGTAGAGCCAACACAATTGCTGTGTTTAGGTGGTGTTTAGTAATGGTTTGTAATGGTATAAAGATTGTACATGGAAAACATATACTAGACCTCAAACCTTTGATAAATGATCTAAAAACAAACATACTATAAAAAATATATATTATGTTACAATTAGGGTGAAATTATAAGGTGTAATTATGTAATAGAGGTATTTTTTACTTACCGGGCCCCACGCAATCACTAATCTGAAGTCAAATGTTTACTTTTTGTTTTTATGATTAAGTTGTAAAATTCCTCCTTCTTAAAACTGCTTACAGGCAAAATGGAAGATTTTATGGCAATAACTTATTATTTTATAAGATAAATTTGATACCTTCATTTAACAAATATTTTTAATAAAAAATAGCACAAACAAAAATGTTATTTTTTACTTTTAAAATGTCAACAAAATTGTCTAGTGATTTTAGACAAGAAACAATTGAATTGCTTTCTTTTCTAATTTTGCGTGTGCCATTTAGTTGTTTCGCGAGAAGCGTCTGGCGTACCCCTGAAACTAAAGGGTTTATAGAATCTGGCGTTTTGAAAAATCGTGTTTCACTAGCACTTTAATAAAGTAACTTCTGAGATAATTTCAAAAATAAAATAGTAATCGAAAACTGTACTAAAAATTAATTTTGAAATAAATTAATATTAATTGTTAAAACGACTATTTGGGGCCCTTTGTTACTGATTGATGGCGTACGTAATTTAAAAAAGTATCTTAAACGATACCTAAGTAATAATTTGCCAAATCTCCAACTTAATTGTTCTGTTTGGCAAAAAACTTGATATACCTATTATGATTTGTCAAAGGTCCACATCTAAGGGCTACTGATGAGAAATAGCAAGTCTATCCGAAATTGTGTTTTAAATAAAAATAATATTATTTTACCAACTCGTGTTAAAAATCTCTGGTCGTTGCACACGTTACAAAATAAAACTGATACAGCTATAAGTGATGACTTATTCATCAAAGTTTCACAAACTCAATAATATTATTACTGTCAACGAATGCGAAATTATTAATAAAATGTTTTAAATGAAGCCGAAGTCGTACAAGTTTGATTAATGTTTGAAGATACATTCAGGATCATCCCAAAAGTAAAAAATTAAATCCAAATATATGAAGCAAGGTTTTAGTCCAAAGGTATTAATTGATAATATAATTCCTTTATAAACTTAAAAACTTTAATTGCAGACTTGAACAAAGTCTTTCCAGGCATAATAGATGGCTATTTTTGCAGCCTGAGTAATTATAGAAATGTCAAAAGAGCAGTACTTGGCGTACACATAAACCTTTTACTCATTTTGACATAGTGTTTGACTAATACATACATTTCCAAAAATCCAATACAAATAGTTTTAAACAGAATTAAATAAAAAAAGATATTTCTTTTTGGCGTTATACTTCAGAAACAAGCCGATTTTACTTTATTAAATATTTAAAACTAAATATTGCAAAACTTTCATTTTTTGATTGGTTATAAAACCACCATCTAGTTCGTATTGAGTTTTGATATGCCGTGAACGCGATCAGTGACTTCGCGGATATAATAAAGACTAATGCTTACCAGTGACCGTACGAATGTCCACTGTGTCATTGTACAAATGCCAAAAATTGTACTACTAGGTGTACGAACTTCAACATTTACCTATAAATGACGTCATGTTTATAATCATGGCACCTAGTCAGCAAGCCACGGGATATAACTTATGAATTTCGAAATTAAAAGGCAATGTCCGTCCAAAGAAATCTAACTTTTCCACTGAAATTACCTCCATCACTTGTGGGATAACACCAGCAGAAAAATTAATTTTATTTCAGTTTCTTAAACTGAAACATTTTCAAAAGGGCATGGGAAATTTTTTTTAAGATTCTTGCCACAGCAAAGAGTTTTAGGCGTGGGCAAAAGTTTAGTTTCAGGTAAGTAAAAATATCGGCAAAAAAAAGCAGTATTTGTTTCACAAATTGAAAACAGGTATGAACATTTAGTGTAATTAGAAGCTACTTGCATGATAAGAAAAAACGAAGTAGTAGTCAAAAAAATTATTTTCGTAAGAACGGTCTATAATAGTGCAAACCTCTCACATTAAGACATCATTAAAAAAAAACTTCAAAATAACACGGTGCAAGGACCCTATTAGGGTGAAATTATAAGGTGTTGTTTTCGCCGCACATATCTAACAAGTATTATACTACAATTAACAAGCGAACAGCAAATCATGAAGATTTCTAAATAAAATTTCAAATCTCTCTGTAAACCAATAAATTTTTTAATCTACAATTTAAAAATATAAAATTAAAGGTATGAACCATTGTAAACATTAACCAACAATAATAATTAGGTTACTAACATAGATTTTAGTGATCTGAAATTTTACTTTTATCTAGGTATAAGTTGGTTAATTGGTTTACACCGCTGATCACGCACACACACACACACACACACACACACACACACACACACACACACACACACTCACACCACTAAATTAAGTATCAAGCTAGGATTCACTCATGACCTAACATCAAGAAATTGGTATCTTATGGTGTAACTTTTCCAATTTCCTTCTTAAAACTGCGTTGGCAAAATGGATACTACTTAGAAATACACTCGGCATTATTTGTGTTTTACGTTCTTTGAAGATAAATTTGATTTGCCATGTATCACTATAACAGTTTAACAATATTTAATACAAATATTTTTAAAACAAAAAACAAGACCTATTATATTAGAACTTATTGTTGTTAGTTAATAATATCCAATTTCGCATAATTATATTAAATATCAGGTAATAAATGTTGGTGTAAAATGTCTTCAACAAAATTGTCTAGTAAAGATTTTACTAAGAATAAATGGAAATTATCATCCTAAGACAGTTATATTTGGTACGCATATAGAGTATACAACCAAATAAATTATTAACA
Source organism: Listronotus oregonensis (assembly GCA_019359885.1). Lineage (NCBI taxonomy): Eukaryota > Metazoa > Arthropoda > Insecta > Coleoptera > Curculionidae > Listronotus > Listronotus oregonensis. The sequence continues at coordinate 12,568 of JAHBCN010009530.1, forward strand.
ATTGAATGGCTCAAGATGAGAATAATTACAAGAGTTACACCCTTTAATCTTACAAAATTTATAATTTAAACTTTGGGTAAATGGAAAGTGTCTGGGCGTACCAACATAAAAACTTTCAAATCATTAGACAATTTTCGTTGACATTTTTAAGAAAGTAAAAAAGTAATATTTTTTGTTGTTCTTTTTTTTTATTAAAAATATTTGTTAAATAAAGGTGAAATTAAATTTATCTAATAAAATAATAAGTGGATTTCCAAAATTTTCAAATTTTGCAACTAAAGTTCCTAACCTAACCTTATTTTGTGTTGTGCTATTTTACTATTATATGATTTAATATTTGGTATACACCTTCTGGTATTCAAACCCAGAATAGTTTTAAGAAACTGCTTCGAACTAACCAGCAATGACTACGACCTAAAGCTTTTATATATATTATGTTACAAATTTAGTGAAATTAAAGGTTTGTTGTTTTCGCCGCACATAGCTAACAAGTATTACTTTTCGGATGTTGTTATTTAAGCTCAAAACCGAAAGTATTTTGATTGAATAATGTAAAAACGGATGGAGTTAAATTAATTTTAATTTTTACAAGGTATCGCAGTTAATTGTAATAGATACTAAAATTCAAAAAATAAAAATATTTGAAATCTGTTAAAACGTAAATCTACCGCTAGTTTTGTTTGAGTGACGTAACTTCGGTCCCAACACTGGATTGTAAAAACGAGATAGACATATTGTTGTACCACTAAAGAAAGAGAGACAGCAGATATGTATATGAAACAAAATATCAATACTTCTTTCCATAAAGTACGTTTTAAATGAGATTTTCGTTTCATGCTTCGAGCATATACTTTCTAGAAGCAGCCCTGCAGTGTAAGCAAGCGTGCCCTCACTGACCTTTCTTGCTCACTCCAAAGTGCTGAGAGGTCAACAGAGAGGGGCCGACCAAACAGCACACAGTGCGTTGGAGCAAGAAAGAAATGTTCTCTCTCGCGCGCTTCTTCGCAATGCCCCGGGCCGCCAGTCCACATTTCATATTCAAAAAAAAAAAAAAAAACTTTTACCTATTTTTATCTATTAAGGTGCACTTTACACTAAAAAATAGATCACTTTAGATTTATTTGCAAAAGTGTCATTTATAGAAGGTTACTATATTTTTATTCTTGAACTACTTTATTGTTAGACAACAATATGCAGTATATGCACTTATCAGCAGAGTAAAACGAGTTGAAAAGATAATAAGGGTATACACAAAATTTTTTGAATCTAAAAGAAAGCGGCAACAAATACCAAATTTTTTCTATGTAACCACAACATACCGGTATTATTATTATTATTATTATTATTATTAAGAGTTAAGTTAGGCGGCGTTGCCGTTTAAACTTGTTTTATTACACTATTTTTACACTAGTATCTATACACTAGTATTTACACTAGTCTGTCATACTGATTTTTAAAAAATTTATTGTCTCAACACTAACACATTCATTTGGCAAAGCATTCCAGTTACGAATTACTCTATTAGAGGAGAAATGCTGACGACATAATTTGCTAAAAACGCTCACTAGCTTGAGTTTATACTGATGACCCCGTAGTCTTCTATCGTTATTAAGTGTGAAGAAACTCAAATTTACGGAGTAATGCCGGTTGAGGATTTTATAGGTCTCTAATAGATCTCCACAAGCGTTCTGCGTTCTCTAAGGAGTAGTTAAGTTTAATATTTTTAACCTTTCTTTCTTCATAGCTCAGATATCGTATGGTGAGGTGATAATTTGGTAATCCTTTCTTTGAACTTGTTCAAGAGCATGGATGTCTTTAACAAAATAATAGATTCCAGACTGGTGCCGCATACTCAAGTATGGGACGAATGTAGGTCTTATAGATTTTTTCCAAGAAATTCAGGAGACATGTTCCTCAAATTTTTAATTAGATTAATGCCATGTGTAGGACACAGCGTTGGCTTTTTTGACGATTTTTCCAATATGGGACGCCCACTTCATGTCTGAGCTTATCAAGATCCCTAAGTCCTCCTGTGTCTGTACTGTTTTAATAGGACTATTTTTTGAAATAGGAAGTTACACCAGGGGTTACTAAAGCCAAATATGCAGAACAGAGCATTTATTTTCGTTCAAGTCTAGCAACCAAGTTTCACACCATCTCTATATAGTAAGCAAGTCATTTTTCCAGGATGTCAATGCTTGTTATGGGATTGTTATAGATTTTCGTGTCATCTGCATACAAAGAGACGTTGGACTTAATACACTTCGGCAAGTCAGAGATAAATATGTTAAACAAGAGGGGCCCAGAACTGAACCTCCTGAGGCACTCCACTTGTCACCCCATATTCCCGTGAGTATCCCGTTTCAATTCTGGACAGAGCAAGTTCTGTTTGTAAGAAAATCCTCGATCCAACTCAACAGCCTCCCACGTATACCATACCATTCCAATTTTTGTAATAATTTTTTATGAGAAACTTGGTCAAATGCTCGACTAAAGTCCAAGTATATAATATCAACTGGTTCCCTTTTATCCATTGATTTTGTCCACGAGTTTACGCATTCCAGAAGATTTGACACAGCTGATCTGCCTGGCAGGAATCCATGATGATTTTTCGGTAATTATGTTATGTTCAATACAAAAACCTGTCAATTCCTCCACTATCAATTTTTCTAGTATTTTACACGGAATACATGTTAGGCTAATCTGTCGGTAATTTTGTGGATTAAATTTATCTCCCCTTTTTGTAAATTGGAATTATTATGGACTTTTTCCAGTCACTTGGGATTTTTCCCTCATTCATGGAAGTTTGTAGTAGAGATGTCAGTGGCTTAATTATGGAAGGGCTATTCTTGAGGAAAACAGGGTGTGTACCATCCGGTCCTGGACCACAGTCAGTCTTTATATTGTTTATTGCGCTCACCACTTTTTCCCTCACTTATGTCAATATTAGTTATAGACACATCATTTCTTGGTGTATCGGGAACAACTTGCAAGTCCATTGGCGGCTCCTCCTTATAAGCATTCCGGAATTCATTTGCAAATACTGACGCTATTATTTTTGGGTCACTAATGATGTCCTTGTTCTGAACTCTTAAGTATGGGTGTACTAACTCTTGATTGAAGAGAGCTTTTGAAGTATCTGTAAAAATTCTTATTACTTTTGCTGTCTATAAGATTACGCTTTCCGTAGTTTTCTCTTGCATCTCTTATACGATTGGTTAGTTCATTGCTTAACTGTCTATATGCTTGGTAGTCACCTTCATCATTAGATCTTCTATAAGAGTGCCGGTATTTTCTCTTTCGATTTATATCCTCCCTTAATTCTTGATTCATCCAGGGTTTCGTTTTAGGAGGTTTTTACTTGATACTCAGGAACAAATCTTTCCGTAATAGTTGTTTACTTCCTGCAGCCATTGGAGCCACATGAACTCATGTCACCCAACAACCAAGCCACACTGAGTCCAGATACTGATTGATTTCTTCATAGTTTGCAGCTATGAAGTTTTTTCTGGTTTTTAGAATCTTTGTCTTCAGTTGTACTATGTAATAGATCTGACACGTCGCAACAAGAACTGAATGATCACTACGACCAACAGGTGGTTCATGCTCTACTGTTGAGATTAAATCTTGGTCAGATGTTAATAGTAAGTCTAGCTGGAGATGGTCTATTGTTTTGCCGGAATCGTGTGGGTTTTTCGTATAAAGTTGTACTTTAGACTTAAATTAGACAGATATGTATTCATGAAAATATTGGCGGCCGAGTTGTTTTCGGAAGGTGTTGGATTAATCCAGTCAAATCAGAATTAGTTAAAATCGCCAAATATAAGCAAATTGTTGAACCTCGCATCTCGCATCCACGAGTGCGGCCAGCACATCAGGCTCGTCGTTTTGAATGTTTTGCTTTTGGAGGCCTATAGATACAGGCAATGTTTAGTGATATTGTGCCGATTTTAATTTGTAGCCATATTGATTCGATAGGATCCAGTGTGTAATCTTTGTTTATTATTACATGTATCTTTTGGCCAATAAACTCATCCCTAAAAAATATGCATGTGCCACCACCTTTCCCAGTTTTGCGATCGTTTCTGTATATAGTAAAATTTGGTATGTTTACTAGACTGTCAGGTATTCTTGAGGTTAGCCATGTCTCGGTTATAAATATTACTACTGGATTTATGTTTGAATAACCAACACAAACTCATTGAACTTGGCTAATAACAGAATTATATGTTTTGTGTAAAAAAACTTAATTTCTGTGGCTACTTGGTCTGATTTGGCAACTGGCTTTATCGGGATTGGCATTGAAATTTTGCTGCATTTATTCTAAAAAAAGTGTTTTCTTTTTCTGTCGCGTAGTTTGTTTGTTGCCTAAGACGATTTACTCTATTTATAAATACTGGGCATTTGGGGTCTCTTGGCTGTATGTTTTCTTTCTGATAAACCAATTTTTTTTGCAATTGGGACAGTCTAATTCCCCACTTTCTGGACATTCCTTACCATCATGTTCTTGTCCACATTTGTGACAGCAATACTTTTTCTCTGCAGTATTTAGCGACGTTGCCCAAATCTACAACATCTAAAACACATTGAATACATTTGTGTACTCCTGAACATGCACCCTCATTAGATCAAAACAAACCTTTTTCTTGTTTCATGAACCGATCGGAAAACTTCGGACTTTGTCTGAAATATCCAGTTTTTCTTTTGACTTATTTCTACATTCTTTTTTAGTAATAAATTTAAACTTCTTGATTTTTACGTCCTCTCCAAAGATTTCAAACCATTTCAGGATTTTCCACTAATCAACTCACTAATAAAATCTTCTGTTGAGAAGCCTTTTATTATTCCTGTAATCATTATCATAGGGTCCGTATTTTCCAGGTCTTTAATGTAAAATATATTTACTGTAATAACTAAATCTTTTTTGAAGCTTTTTTTTTTTTTTGGGTTTTCGTTCTGGCACTCCACCTAGTACTTCTCCACTATGCAAATGTGTCCACTCTTTTAAATCCACCTTGAATCTCGTTCTTATTAATAGGATTGTTTTATTTCGTCCATTACTTTTTCTTGAGTCTTGATAGTTGTTCTTGCTTCTTACAATTGTTTCAAACTTATGTTTTTGTGGGGGCGTGACCCGGGGTGTTTCCGCCTTTTTGCCTATTATCAGTCACAATTATCAGTTCTCCTTTCAAGTTTTGTTGCGTCACTGTATGTCCGTATTTGGTGCAAGTTAGTCTTAGGTGCTTCCGTTAACGCATTTGGTGTTTTTATTGTTTGAGATTCCATGTGTTCTTTATTCGGGAAATGTCTGATAGGTGTGTTTAAGTTCCAGGTTTTCTTTCTCAGTTGGCCTATTTTATAGGCTAGTAAGGTTAGATTTCTCTGTGCCAAAAATAACGCCGAATTTATTTGATCTTTAAGGGAAGAATATGTCTATTTGTTCTCTATTGCTGCCCGATTTCCTTTTGTTTGTAACAGCATAAACTGTGTCAAGGGCACCCAAAATGTTATTGGCGAGCGTTCTCATTTATCGACAATATCTTTAGAGCCGATGTTGCTTGCGCAATTTCCTTTATCTGCCAATGTACTTTGTTTATTACTAGTTTGCCCAAATAACATCAGACTGTTTTCTTATCTTATAACGTGCTAAAGAACTTGGGCTTGATCCCGATCGTGAACTCTTTGGATACATCTCTTTTTTCGAATACATCTAGATTTAAATTCTTAGATGAATCTGGTGTAAAATGATTTAGTGGAGTAAAATTATTACTAATATTAGAGCCACTGGGCGGGGGCGTTCGATTAACAGTTCTCTTAGGTTTAAAGACATTATCCAAATCATTTTCATGTGTTAGATTATTACCACTACTGTTACCAGACTCTGTATCTGACTGCCGGTATTATGAAATTTAAAGATATGTGTATTAATGTCGCATTACTGCCACAATCTACAAGATATATTACAAGATAGGGAATATGGCTATCAGCAGTTAACATATTACCATATAAATTATAATGTGGTAAAAAATATTATCGTTACAGTTTACAAGATGATGCTTTAAGTGTGAAAAAAGTAAAGAAGTTATAAATGCACCAAATGTTAAATCTGATTTAAAATTTATTTTTGAAAATTTTGGATATCTTCCGGATGTGATTGAACAGTTATAAAAACAAAATGCCCACCCAGTGCCTTCATTTCATGTATTTCAAATTACTATAGACAAGCTTAAATCTGTTCCCAATAAAATTGGTGACAAATTAAAATTGTTTGTACAAAAAATCTTGGAAAGAAATCCAGGATTTTTAGAAATAAAAAATATTTTTGAGGCACTACAAAATAAAAGAACTGACTTGTAATAGTATATTACATACCGAGAGTGGTAAGAAGCCCATTACACACGATTTCGAAAATTACGGTACGAGCGTGAGCGAGTACCGTAGTCAGAAGTGTGTAATGAAAGCACCCACTCGAGTTGTGTACTATACTTTTTCTACGACTTTATGTTTAGTTTTTTTATAAATAAAAGCAGAAGATTATGTAAACTTTAAGTAACAATACAAATAATAATACAAACATTTGCGTTTAACAAGGCGATGCTATTTGTTTCATAGCCAGCTTTACGTAAAATCTATTGAAAGTTTTCAAGATTTTGGGGGCTCGCCCCGGCTAATGCGATTGTGGAACTGTTACGTAATATATATATATATATATATATATATATATATATATATATATATATATATATATATATATATATATATATATATATATATATATATATATATATATATATATATATATATATATATATATATATATATATATATATATATATATATATATATATATATATATATATATATATATATATATATATATATATATATATATATATATATATATATATATATATATATATATGGTTGTCCAAGCTAACATTTTTGCGTTGGCTTACATGAATCAGGCTGTTTCAAAAACAAAAATCACTAGACTCGACGTCAATATCAGCTGATTGGCGTAAATCATCCAGTAATGGATTAAAGGCGTTTCAATTTTTGTATTAAATTTTTCTTGTGTTTGGGTGTATTATTTCGTTATATAAAATAATTAGTGAGATTAGAGATTACCTTGCAGTGCTTTTATTTTTTTTTTTTTTTTTTTTGAGTGGACTATTTGACATTTTTTTTATTTCATAATTTATTTTATTTTGGACTAAATTTTTATTTTTATTGATTTTAAGAAAAAACCACTAGAATAAATATTTTTTAGAGTATGAATCACAGTGATTACTGTTCGGAAAAGCTTCGAAACCTACTTCAGAGTAGTGATAAGTCGGAGGTAAGAAAATATAACCTAATATATATTTATTGAAAAATGATGCATCAGAATAGTGATCTTGCATAATGTAAAATAACTCGTTTTAATAGTATTATAATCTAAAAATACATCTTCAGATGTGCGGAATATTTTAAGATCTAAATATATTTATAAATGTATTTTTTAGGAACCCGCATAGTGGCAGTTGCTGACAATATTTAAAAAATATGAAATTTATAAGTAACAAGCTTAATGGAAAAAACCAAATGTGCAACGCATGAGAAGGAAATTTTCAAAAGGTTTTATGGAAAATGAAGGTTTAGGAGAAAATAAAAATCTTTGGGTGTTTCTCGATGAAACCTGGATCTTCTCGAACAGCTTTTTCCGCAGGTCTTGGCAGAATGACAATGTATATTTCAGTGGAAAGGTAAAACATTCTCATGACTAATTATATGCTAGAAAAAAAAATGTACTTTCCTACACTTAAGGAAAAATTGAAGGGCCCATTTTTTAAAATTCTCAATAAAATTTTGTTTTGCCTTATAAATTATCACAATTTTACAAAAAAGCACACAGACAAGCTGTAGAAGACCTGTTTCTTTTGTATGAATATTTTTACAGCTTCTGCTCCGAAGCATTTTATCTGTCGTAATTTCTTCTTTTGCATATCCTAATTAGAGCAAATTAAAAGTCTACTTAAAAGCATCCCTTTATTGTCTTTCTCACATTTGCCACTTTTTCCGCACTTTTATCTCTAGAGTTTCGAAATCTAAATATATTTAAGTCCCTTATCAGTAATTTACTTCTGACTTCACTCTAGACACTCGTAGTATGTGAACACTTAGACTTCAAGCATAAGGGGTATTCTGAGAAAAAATAAATATATGACAGATCCGGTAGATACCTCAGTTAGGGTCTCTTTCATACATAGGACATATGAATAAACCTGTAGCTCTTACAGAACACACTTGCTGCATTCTTATGAAACATTAAAGTATATTTAATTAAATCACTATTGAAATACTTATATTTTCCTCAGATACATTATTCTACATGCTGGTTCCGAAAAAGGATGTTGATGGTGCCAGTAGAGTTTTTAAATCAAAAACAAAAACAGGAGGTTACCATGGCGAGATGAAAGCTGAAAATTTTAAGAAGTGCGTTAAAGATGATCTTCTACCTAATTTGAAAGGTCTTCATTAGTCATTTTAGATAATGGCAGCTACCATAGTAGGTTGTTAGAAAACTGGCCAAATAGTGGCTGGAGTTTATTTTATAAAATATAAGCATCTTATTGTGTTAATGTTACTCTGAATAAATAAATGATTATTACTGTTTTGTTTTATTTATTTTATTATTTAATATAGGAAGCAGCTAAAGAAGTTATATCAGATGAGAAATAAGAAGTCATTATCTTTACGGCATCTTTAAAAAATAGTAAAATTGCATAATAAGGGATATCAAACCATCCCTTAGAGTGAGATATTTTATCAGGAAATTTCAATTCAGCTGTAAAGAGTTTTCCTGCAAATATAACAAAACATAACAGGTCTGTTTGTTACTCAGAAATAGTGTACACTATTTTACATTTTTTTTATGTACCTAAGCACTCTAATTGAATGTGTTTTTTAGGACTAAGTGTGTACAAAAAGTGTAAAATAGTGTAAACTATTTCTAAATAACAAACAATAAATAACTATTAATCTGCATTATATATGCGAAAATGATAATTTTTAATAAAATATTATGGCCAAACATCAAGCTTTCACAATTCATGCAAATATATGAACAGCAAGAAAAAATACTGATAAATTTAGTTATTGTAATCTAACAATAAATTTTTAAGATATTAAAATTTTGAAATTCCCTTTCCTCAGTACGGCCCTGACTTAAATTCTTATATCAGCCAACTTAAATCTGAAAAACAAAATTTACTAATATGTAGGGATATTCGCATTGCCAACCTAAAAATGTTAGCTTGGACAAACTATATATATATATATATATATATATATTACGTAACTGCCCTTACGCACAGTTTGGCTTCTTACAGTATAGTGTTTGTAATTAGAGATTTACTGATAAAGTAGACGGTGTGTAATTAGGTTCTTACTAATATAGGAGTAGAAAAAATAATTTTCGATTTACTCCTGTTACAAGCTGTCAAAAGGAGCTTTTTTAGACTTAGAGATATTTTAAATTATAAAAGAACCAATTTTTACCGAAACCAACTTTGAAAAGACGTTAGTTATATCATGTAATGCAAATAAATTGTAAAACACTTCTGTTATGTTTTTATTTCACATTTTTTAAAATTTATTTATAATTAATATGATATGAATGAATTTACCAGACATAAAAAACGTATAGGGAACAAGCTTGTTCCGAAAGTCGGGTCCTAGTCGTCACTAATTGATGAAAAAGATGTCTTTAAAATTTGTTTATTATCTAAGGAAGAAGAATATATAAATAGAAAATTTGGATGCATAATATAACTATATAAAAAGACCGAGGATCGGAAATATTTGTAATTTATTTTGTTATTTAGTTTAAGATGATATAAAGTTTTTCAATATTTTCGAATGTCACAGGACAGATTTGAAGCACTGTTAGATATATTAATATTAAAACAAAATACGCCATTAGAGAATCTACGATGGCCGAGTGAACTTGTCGGTATTTTGACTATCAGCATCAGAATTGTCGTTACGAGTTTTATTTTTTTCTTCGCAATCCTGATCGAAAATATCAGAGTGCAATCAGTCCAATGCCGATCGGTGATCGCAGTCCTATTTGAAATTATGTAGTTAATTAGAAAATCCGATTCGTGCAATCGCCCCAGACAGCCAAAAACTATTAATTTTGCAAAAATAAAAACCGGCAACAACATAAAAACACATTATAAAGCTATTTACATAATTAAATCGACTAAAAATCAACTCAATTTTGTTGCCAGCAAGCCTAGCTATTTCCAAAAATACCTATGTGGGTCTCTTTGCATGGGTGTTATACCACTTTTATTACACAGGCGCCTATGGAAGTCAATATTCTAGTCCTTTTAGAAGCCTGTGGAACATGTCTGCTCTACGTGCTGTTCACAGATTAGATATATTAAAGGAGAATGTGCAATGTGCTGTTCACAAAATACGAAAGGAAAAAGTGCTGTTTGGCAGACGGAAACATACTCTTCCCCACCGGCACCTGCAACCAGGCACGTGGAGTGAGAAGGAAAGGTTATACTGCAGACTGCTATTCTTCTTTTGCCTACTTGTTCACACGGTCGAACGGCAAGTCTGCCTCTAGCAGGTACGTGCTCGAAGCTTTTGTTTAATGTACGGTTAGAAAATAGTTTCTGTCAATCGAAGCTAACCGTTTAATGTCCTGTGCCTTAAGTCTGCCTACCTTTTTAACGAATTTAATCTGACTTAACCCCATTTTTATTTTAAGCTTTTTTAAGGCTATTTTATTTAAATTATAAATTTTAGAAAATATTCTAATCGATGCGGGGAATTATTTGTATAAACCAGCAGTTTTAAAGAAAAAAACATTAATTTCGGATATGTAGGTACACGACTTAAACATTGGCTTACACACAAACACCATTACAAATTAAAAAATGGAAGTAGTAGATAAAATAGGTTTAGCTGCCTCTCAGGCTGTAGAAATTAAAGCTGAAGATATTGAATCTGAACCAGAACCGTGTTTGGTTGAAATGAAAAATGAAAATACCATTGAGATACAAAATGAAGATTTAATAAAGTTTTACAATGAAGCTGATAACACTGCTGATAATGAAGATAATCAAGGTAGCAATGACAAAGATACAGAATTTCGGTATATTTCTAACTCAGTTCGTACCGAAAAATCAGTGGAAATAAGCAAAAGCCAAGAAAGACTGTTAATAAACATAAATGATCATTCTTCAGATCAAGAGTTAACAGTAAAAAATACTGAGCATCCATCAAATCAAAGGCAAGTTTTATCTCCTTATTTTTTTTTAAACAACTATATGGCTTTTTCAATTTTAAGTATAAAATATAAGCACTCTTATGATTTATAAACAGCTATGCATTACATATATATTTTTTTAATGACAATAGTATTAAAAGGCAAAGACAGATAGCAGGACAGTCATATATATATTTTTTAATTTTGAGCATATTACCAAAGTTAGTTCCATAATAGCAAAAAAAATTAAAAGTTTGACTATACTAATGTACCAACGACTTATTACTTGATATAAAAAAATAACAATAAGAATAAAAAAATAGCCAATGCAGATTTGAACACAAATTTTATTTGGATGTTGATAAATATATTGCTCGTGTCCAGGGTCTCCACTACAACATGGCAAGTACCAGTGGGAAAAGAACCAGTACAACAAGTCCCAGCTAAGCAGTGTATTAGGTTTGTTTTTAAGTATATTCAGAAATTAAACTTTCATATTAAGATTTCTTGGTTATTTCCAAATTCTATATGTTAGGTTTTGGCTAATATTTCTGGTATATTTACTTTCAAATAAACTCTAAACATAAAGATTTTTGGAACTTAAATATACACTTTTTATCAAGCTTTTTACACATATTAGAAATTTTTACAAGTTAAAAATTTTAATAAATATTTTGCTTTTTTATACAGCATTTCCACTACAACATGGCAAGTACCAGTAGGGCAAGAACCAGTACAGCAAAAACCGGTACAACAGGTACCAGCTTTGCCATATATCAGGTTTGTTTTTAAGGATAAACAGAAACATTAAACATTACTATTAAGATTGTTAATCATTTGCAAATTTTCCTTTTTAGGTTTTGGCTAATATATTTGGTATATTTACTTTCAAATAAAATCTAGCATACAGTGTTTTGGAACTTAAATATACATTTTCTACCAAGCTTTTTACACACAGATTAGAAATATTTATAAATGAATAAAGCTGATAATCAAAAATCTAATTATTTTAAAATATTGCCTTTTTTGTTTGTGAGTTTTAATCCACCAAACAAAATAAAATTTTCTATATGCCATAGTAAATGTATCAAAGAAATAAATAGAATATGTTTTTTTTTTGACGAAGGTGGAAAACATCTTAATCTAAACTAAATATTAATTGAATCGATTATTTCAGAAACCCGTCAAGTACCAAAAGTATAGTAAAAGTTTAAAGGTTCTGCAGTTTTCATCAAAATGAATGTGGATTTTACAAATCTGTCGATGTATTCACTAACTTCTACTTTTCCTCTGGCTTCTTTATTGTAGAAAAACTGTTTATAGGCCAAAATTTTAAAGCTTTGCTTTTGTGCCTAAGGGACTTCTTTATCATAACTTGCAACATAAAAACCGGAGGAGTTTTTCTTGTAATATGCTGGCCACCAATTTTTAAAACTAGATACTTCTGACGTTTTTAACAAGTGGACCTTAAAGCAGTTATTAGCACTAGCTTTTAAAATTAGCTCAACATATTGCTCTGGTGTAACACACGCTTTGTACTTCCAAAGTCCCGATTACACGCTGAGTACGAATGGCCCCTAACGGGAAACTTGTGTGTTATTGTAAAAAAAGTTTTCCTATCACATAGATTCATTAAAAAACGAGTGACGGTGTGGTTTTTTTTTTGACCTGACGGCTTGGTTTGGTGCAGAAAGCCGCTAAGTGACATCACTTGTCGGGTTTCTGCTTTAAAGTATTAAGGTAAATGATTTATTAAAAACACTAGATACTTAAATTAAAACCTATATTAAAACTATACTTGGCATAATTAAAAAAATCAATTAATACATGTCATAGAGCTCCACTATAAAACTTATCCGGACTATAATAAACCTTACCCATCAACATCTTTAACTTTGTTTTTTTTTTAAGTTATGACGGAGTAGCTTTTACTTTATTTAATAAATGGTTGTATATTTTTTAGCTCTCGTAAATAAATAATTACACAGGCCCACAAAAAAAATATAAGTGGTGTGTACTGGGTGTCGGACTAGAATTTTTTGTTTTTTTTTTCCGCTGAACACGAATCTGAAGTCAAAATTGGGGATAAAACAGCAAATAATCAAGAAAAGGCGTAAATTCAGATATTAACAATTTTTTTTTTATTTAAAACGTCAATATCTTAAAAACTATAAAAGACACACAAAACTTTATATGACATAAACTATGTATTTTTAAAGGACCTTTAACTAAAGTTATGTAAACTTTAAAAATCGAATTTTTAGGATTTTTTCTGGAAATTTTTTAAAATAATAAATTTTTTATTTTTGGTTTTTTTTTTTTGCAAACTTTGAGTGATTTGGGATTCAAATGAATAAAATACCTAATTTATTATTTAAAAAAAAACCAAAAATCACAATATTAAAAAAAATACCTTTTTTTCCTATTGGGACTGACTTTTTGTCAAAATTACATTTTCGTTTATATCTCCTTTATTATTTATCTTATCAAAAATGATTATCTAATTTTTTATATAGACAATTTGAAAAGTTTTCTTTTTTGTTCTATGAATTTTTAAGTATCTCTTATGGTTTATATATGCATAGTCCAAACATTCCGTGGTAGCAGGTTTCTGCTGGTAAATGTACCGTGTCGGTTTTTTTTGGTTTTTCTCGATTCTTTGCTGTTTGACCCCCAATTTTGTCTTTAGATTCGTGTTTAACGGAAAAAAATACGCCAGAAAATCCTAGTCCGACACCCAGCACACACCACTTATTTTATTTGTGGGCCTGTGTTATTTGCCAAGGACGAAATTGGTATAGATAAAAGTTAATCGAGAGTCTAGCAAGTATTCTAAGACAGGTTGCCAAAAAACTGATAGGTATCAGTCCGACTTTAACAACTTTTAAGATAAAAAATACTTTTTTTGAACTTACAATTAGTGAGTGGATTCATTTCGGCATAACCTCTAACTTTTTTATCTTCGAAATTTCTGAGAATTGGGGCGTTCTTGATGTGACATGCGTCAAACATGTCAGTTTAATCATGTATCAAATTAAAGATGCTATAAAAAATATTTTCGGAGATATAAATTTTTGAATTTTACAACTGTCAAAATTAATTGTAAATTTTCGCTTAGTTTATAAAAAAAAAATCACAAAAATTTTGCATAGTTTAATTTTCTTTCAAAAGCCTTACTACAATGTTTTTTACGACACTTCAAAATAGGCGAAAAACACGTTTAAAGAACAAAATACAAATTTTTACCCAAGGATTTTACCTCTATTCAAATTTCAGTGTAAGGTTGCGGCGATATTGTTATTTTTACCATCTAATTAAATAGACAAGGCATGTTTAAAACTTACTAAATTTTACACAAAACTGTGCCCTACTTTAACACAAAATCTCGCTAAAAAGGTCAGTCAGAGCAAGGGACATTTACGAGGCGCGATCAAAACATAAGCCGTTTTCCCGCATGCAGTCTATTGCATAAATTTTTTTAAAACCGGTTTTTCACCTATTAGTCCAGTAAATAAAGGGACAAAGCTGTAAATAAATCTGTACAGTTTTCCCTCGTGGCGCAACTCTTAGGTCTTCGGGGATGCTTTCGAGCGCAAAAAAAATATCAATATTAACAGGTGGGAAAGGGCTGAAAATGACCCCTCGAGGCCCGAAAAATGGGTTTCCCGCTAATATCTACCAAAATATGCGAATTGGAGAATTTTTGTTTAAACAAAAAATGAAGATCGCCTTGTAATCTACAAAAATGGTCCTTATAATTATTTTTCGAAAAATTGATAGTTTTCGAGATAACGGGACCCAAAAGTCCCCTCATTTCAGCTGCCGTTCTACCGCTAGAATGCCGCTATCTTCATGGATTTACTTATAAGCGGGCGGACGAATTGTTCCATTACTCCGGCAATAATGTACATTTTTTAATAATTCAAAGTTCATCGGAATGGGAAAACCCGTACCTATCATTGCATATGAGTTTGGGTCCATTCTGATTTCTCTAGAATATTTTAAAAAACGGTCAAAATTTTTTTTCACAATATTTTGAGAGTATTTGATTAATTTATTGATATTTTTTGAAAAAATGGTTTTTTATTAACATTTCTTTTTTATAATGAGACCTTAGCAAGAGTTCAATGATCCCAAAAAATTTCCTTTACCAACTTTCTTGCGTTTTGATAAAAAATTGATTTGCCCATCTGCATTTTTTAATAAGAAACTACTACTACCACATCTATCCAGTGTGGAATGTTTTGGATTTTTCGACGGCCGTTTTTGCGAAAAATATTGGTGTTGCGAAAAAAATGGTAGAGACCATTTTTGTAGATTTCGAGGCAATCTTTATTTTTTGTTCGAACAAAAATTGATTTATTTGCATATTTTGGCAGATATTCGCGGGCAACTCATTTTTGGGACTTTGAGGGGCCATTTCAGCGGGTTCCCACGTCGAAATCGTGATAAACTTTTTCTCGCTCGAAAGCATCCGGGAAGACCTAACTAAGAATTGCGCCACAAATGAAAACTGTACAGATTTATTTACAGCTTTGGGTACTTTCAGGTCTTCAGTTACTGGGTTATATTTTTTAATGTCGTAAACAAATCGTAGGATAGCTGTTAAAAAGCATTTAAATGGTAGTAATAATAATGATTTTGGTAATTGTCTAGAAAGTGGCCGCAACTCCGATTTTGACCAAATTTGGTATACGGGGGTTTTTGGGGCCCTGATCACGAATCTGAAAATTTTTTGGCGGAAACGTTTCGTTTTCAAGATATCCATTATCAAACTTGATAATCAAACTATTCCATTTACACTATTCCTCCTTTTTTTTTTGACCGAATTCTTGATTTTTTACACTAAATTGGACCACAATAGTTGATAAACACCTTTTAAAAACTTATTTTTCTATTTATTTTATACCTATTTTGCATTTAATTGTAAAAATTAACTTTCAAACGCCGCAACCAGGTATACAATAGGGCATTTTTAAGCAAACATGGTCGCCCTGCTTGAAAGTAATATACAATTTAATGAAGAAAAAGGTACATAAAAAAAGTTTTTAAAAGGTGTTTATAAAATATTGTGTGCCACTTTAGTGTAAAAATCAAAAATTGTGTACAAAAAGAAAGGGGAATATGGTGTAAATGAGGTTAGTTTGATTTTGAAGTTTGATGATGAATATCTCCAAAACGAAACGTTTCCGCCAAATATTTTTTTCAGATTCGTGATCAGCGCCCCAAAAACCCCCGTATGCCAAATTTGGTCGATTTTGACCACTTTCTAGACAATTACCATGATTTTTTTTTCTATATTCGGAAACATAATTTCATATTTTCATTCTTTTTTTTTTGTAGATCACGCTGTACGACCCAAAACTTTTGTAGGCTACTCCATTATTTCATCATAAAATATCTCATAGATCATGTGGTTTTTATAACCTACCAGTGTTTTTAAATAATTATACCCCGTGGAACTGACGTGATTATGGGGTAGGTCAGGGCAAAAGATACTTGATTTTGGCAGGTCAGCATAACCGTATCATTTTACCTTTATTTATCTAGCGATTGTGCAAAAATCAGCCAGTAATTTATAAATTACCTAACACCATCAATTCTATAGGTAACTAAATATATTTCCCGATGTTTGCATCTTATAATTCAGGTAAAATAAGGGTTACTTTTAAAATTTCCTATATATAGCTAAATTGACATGTTTGACGCATGCCACATCAAAAACGCCCCAATTCTCAGAAGATAGAGTCCACTCACGAAGTTTCAGAGGAGTATTTTTTATTTCACAATTGAAAGCCGATACCCACACCTATGAAAGCATCCATTGAGGAGAAGTTATTTTTATGTTATTGCAGACTGAATACCACTGTACTTATGGAAATGATGCAACGTCCTGAACAGGTGAAGCAACTAAAATGTGACCATTGTGATTTTACTACAGTTCATAGACACATCTTAAGCAATCATAAATTTTATGAACACGGGGCAGGTAAGAGGGAATTTGTACATATTTAAGGGTTACAACAAAATATTTTTAAGCATATAGGTGCAGTGTTATACTCACAGGGAATTCTGTCACCTAAAGCCGCGTATTCATTTCGCGAGGATGCCGCGCGAGGCAAACTTGCTGATTTGCTCGCCCGGCACATATTTATATTTTTATTTGGACCCAGCTACCTTGTACAATCGTCAAACTCAACTCTCTTAAAAAACGGCAACGTTAAATATAAGAGGTGGAATTTCCTTAAAACTCATATCCATAAGCGTGCAGATTTCACTTGATTATAATTTTTGGTTTTGTGATGTTATAAAATTTACTTTATAGGCTTATTTCTATGAAAACGGATTGCAAAAATTCCCCATAGATCCAAAGATATAACCCAAAAAATTTCTCTGCGTCGATTCTCGCGCATTCTCTCAATTCCCTTGGGTAAAATATCAAACATATTGAACATTGTTATTGCGAAAATTTAATTTTGAATTATTAAACGTGTAAAACAAAATAATTATTGTGTAAATCTTTGGTACAATGGACCTTGCATAGGATTTATTTTGATCTTAAAACACGTCAAATCTCATCTTTTGCCTAATAAAAAAATCTCGCAAATATCTTTTCTTGAAAAAAAAGACAGTTTTGATGTAATAACGATTTAAAGTTCACGTCTGGCCCTGTCAAATCGTCAGACCAAAAAACGACCAATGTAATTCATTTTTTATTGTTATAACCATAGTTACTGACTTTTTAAACCAATGCAGTACGTTTTTTACTTAATATGTGTTTTTTCTTGTATTCTACTTTTTAAATAAAAAAATAAAAATGCCATTTATCCACTTATTTAAAATGAAAATTGTTTCAATATCCAGATTGGCTTCGCTTGGTTTTTTATTCACTCCGCTTTCATGCGAGATGTAATATTGGAACGTAGCCCCGGTCGCCTCTGTTGATCAGGTGTTGTAAATACGTGTGGTGAGCCACTTGTGATGTAGATATCCTTTTTGCGAAAAACTTATATCTGAATTTTAAATGCTTGTAACACAGATGTAGAATTTCGTATTAAAAAATATTTGGCAAAAGTGTTATTTAAGTATATAGGGTTATTTGAGAAGACACAACTTATTGAAATGCGTAAAAGAATAGAAACTTTAGTGTAAAAATATGGCCTATCTTTAAAATATTTTAAAATTTTACTTCATTTTTCTAAGTAATTTTCAACTTGTTGATTTAATTCGATATACCTTTTAGATATGAGTTTAAACTACTAACTCAACTTATAATTTTAGAAACTTTTGTAAAGACGCCTTTTATATTGTAAGATTATTTCCTGAAATATTAATACTTATAATTTTTAGGTGCAAGAAAGAGAAAAGTAAAACAGTGCCCACATTGTCCTGTAAAAACTACTAGACTAGGTATGTAAGTAAGAAAAAATTTCAGCTTAATTTTAAAATGACCTAATAAAATTAAAGAAAAACAAGATACTTTAATCTTTTTTTTTTTTTAGCAAGCCACATTTATACTAGACACACGAAGCCGGAAGATGTCAAATGGCATGAATGCTACCACTGTAACTATAAGGCAAAATGGAAATTAGTTCTTGAGAAACACATCATCCATCAACACACTGATCCTGACTTGCAGGAGTGCCAAATATGCCATAAAATGCAAGTAGAAACTAAAATCTCTTCATTATAACTTGCGGTTTTAATAATTATAGTTCAGCCTTTAAAATTATCTGTATATCCGGTATAGCATGAGCCTCCCCCATTTCAGGAAGTTTGATTTTTTGTTACCTAACATATCAGTACTTTGTATTATTGTAGTCGACCCTGTTTCTGTTATAAAATTATTAACAATAGAGTCAGATCATGTCAAGTGGACCTCCCATTTGCCACTTGATCACAAAATACTTACTAAAATATAATAATCAAAAGTAGTCATCACTAATAATTATCCCTTAAAACAGTTTTTGACAATTTTAAAATTAACAAGTTTTTATACAATAAAAATTTTCGATACTTTTAATTAAAACATCAATTGTAACAAAACTATTAGGGCTTACAGTAAAATATTTATAATTCCATAAGAAAGTTTAAAAAACATTTTTTGTTTGTTCCAACAAGAAATCCGGTATCGTTTTGAAATCGTTTTTGAACTGTTTTTTGGTGCACTTAGACGCATGCGCGGCCTTAAAATAGTTTCGTGACGGTACGAAAAGTACAAACGTTGGATCGCTTTGCGGATCGTTTTTGGGACTGTCAAATCAAAAGTTTTTGAATTTTTTTGTTTTAAAAATATAGCTCTACTTTTCTACTTATTATTTTTGTGATCAAAGTTAGCAAATCTCACTCATAACATCGTCACTCATCTTTAAAGATAATTAAATTTAATGATGTGCTTAGGAGGTGTAAAAATTAATGTTTTTGAATAATTATACAAGCGAGGAAATAGAAAATGCTAAAGCACGTTGCACGCTATTCGCTAAATAATAGGACTATGCAGAAAAATTAAATTAAGTTAAAATAAGTTAAAGTCACACAAGAACAGATAAACATTATGTGATCAAATGGTTTTAATTATACACATAAATTAAAAATTAAGTTAAGTTAAAAAGATAAACAACTTTTAACTTTTTTAAATGTTTGAACCTTATCATAAAATGAAATAAACGTTTCATTTTTAAAATATTTAAACCCCCACACAATAACATCATAAAATAGGCTTACAGAAACTCGCCTTTCCCATGCGTTAAAAAAAAATGTAACAAAAGTATATATTTTTTAGACAAATATTTATTTAAGAAGTTAACAAATTACCGGACAGCTGCCGGAGAGTGCACCAATAAAATAGAAATCACGAAAACCCTATTAACAGTGATTGGCCCTACGTATGCTAAATTTTATTGTTATTTTTAAACTGATTGGCATGTTTTCACACAAATGTCTTAATTTATAATAACTTAATTTTTGTTAACTTAAATTAACTTAACTTTTTTGCGTAATCCTACCATAACAGTAAACATATGAAGATGAAATATGAAACAATAAACATGAAACAGTTGTTAAAAATCAAAAATCCAGTGCCAAGATGTTCAAGGGAAGTCAACCCAAACATTTTTCAATTTGGCCATGTATCAGAATTACCGTTCTGAAACCGTAACTAAACGATCCCAAGTTTTCTTAGTACACAAACAGGATCTCCGATAACCGCCACGTCTCTGTTGGAACGCACTTTAATCACTGCGCATGAGCGTGATCGTTCGGTGATGGTTTTTCGCGTGCTGGAACAAACCTTTTATTTGTTTATTATCATAATGTTTATTAACTTCCAAATAAACTAATAGAAATTTCTTACTTTGCGATAATCGAATGTTTTTTTTAAGTTATACGATATAACGCGTACATAATCAATTTAAAATCGACAAAATTATTAAACTTTTTTTGGGAAGTGGTTAAACCGTCATTAAAATTGGGACGGTTTTAAGTAAAATTGAATGAAAAAAAGTTGTTTTTAAGATAGTTTACTCGCAGTTGTGAAAAATATCGCCTTATAGTGAGAAAACCCCGGCCCGTCCACAATAAATCGAGATTGGGATAACCATATTTTATCTTCGTCTCTTCCATGCTATCCGCCGAACTCGCCCATCTCTCTCCATCAAACATTGATTGTTGGACGGGCCGGGTTTCCCCTTGACTAGCACCGGTCGGTTATTATATTTTTCTATTTTAGTTTAATTTGTGATCAGTATTTTGAATGGACCACAAATTTAGGCTTTCAAATGAGATCAAATACGCTTTACCAAAAGTTTGAAAGCTTGAAAATATTATTCAGTAATATCTTACACTTTTTTTGGGCCTAAAATCCAAAAAACACCTTCCATAAGAGCGTTAGTAAAATAATAAAATAGTGTACACTATTTCTTAATAAAAAAGACCTATATCAACTTTCAAAAATCTATCTTTTTAACAAAACGATAAAAAATTCAGGATTTTTTTTTCAAAGTTTTTTGAACCGTTTTTGAGAATTTCAAAAAAAATGCATGGCTTTCATACATGACAGATACGACAATGTTAATTATGCCAATTTGATTATTAATATCTCGTTTCACAGACGATATTTTTTTTTTTTTTAAATTTGATTAGAGACACTTTTTTAACCCATATTTCAATTTCATTTGATTATTAAAAAAATCGTTTTACGAGTGAAATAGGTTAGGTTTTTTTTTTTAAATTTTGACTTTTTACGCCCTCCACCGCGACCGCTCGGTCTATTGTGGGTCACACCTTTTTATATTTTTCCCCCTAGGATCAGACTTCTAATGAAACCGTATCAGATTGGAGAAGTTCTTACTCCCCTTACTCGTGTCGCTAAAGGGCCCCAGCACAAATGTGTTCTGGTGTCCCTGTCTCCTGGAAAGTATGCAGCAGACAATTGATCCGTCATGCCCTCCTCTCCCGGTATAGTGACGTAGGTACTACCAGGTCTTTGTTACAGGAACCCATGTTCCTTTTGAGGCCGTATCTCCGGGCCCTTTTTCCCATGTAAACGGTTCTATCCCTTTTTGTTTAAGGCCAGGGAACCCTTTTCCCCACAAAAACGGTTTGTCCGCCTTCTTTTTTGGGTTCAGGGATCCCTTCCCAACACCTGTTTGTTGGGGTTTGGGTTAGCCCCTTTCCCCGTGAAA
>JAHBCN010009530.1:34532-68327 GCA_019359885.1 Listronotus oregonensis
AGTTCTTGCTTACAATTGCCCTTTGTTTTTGGGGGGGCGTGACCCGGGGTTTTCCCCTCCCTTTTTGATTATCAGTTCTCCTTTCAAGTTTTGTTGCGTCATGTATGTCCGTATTTGGTGCAAGATCTTAGGTGCTTCCGTTAACGCATTTGGTGTTTTTATTGTTTGAGATTCCATTTTTCTTTATTCAATGTCTGATAGGTGTTTTTTAAGTTCCAGGTTTTTTTTTCTCCAGTTTATTTTATAGGCTAGTAAGGTTAGATTTCTTTGGCCAAAAATAACGCCGAATTTATTTGATCTTTATAAAGAATATCTATTTGTTCTCTATTGCTCCCCGATTCTTTTTTTGTAACAAAAAATTTTCAAGGGCACCCAAAATGTTATTAAGGATGTTCTATTATGACAATATCTTTAGACCCGATGTTGCTTGCGAAATTTTCCCCTTTATCTGCCAATGTACTTTGTTTATTAAACGCTACATTTATTGACAATAACCATCTATTTGTAGTATAATCTTATAAATACCAAATAACAATATTCTAAAATTAAATAAAAACTTAATCTATATTTAAACATTATAAACTTCATCAAGTCCTAGGTTTCCGGGATTGTTCTGGACCGATGCTGCATTACCCCGTTGCACAGCTAAACCAATTTTTGGGATGAGAAACTTGGGTTTTTGCATTGTTTTTTTTTGCAAATTTCATTAATAAAACCCTTAGCCTCATCACCCAAAGGACCAAAAGTTTCAACAGAAAAAGGAAGAAGATAAAGCGTTCTTCGCTCTTTATATTTCAGATTTTTTTTATTCTCGGCAATACGAGCACCCGCACCTAAAAAAATTTGGTTTTGTCCAGATACGATTTTGCAAGTGTATGGCTGCAAGTAGCGTCCCAAAGTAATTGTTTTCCATATTTCCAGGGAAATTGGTCATTCCCATTGGTTTTCCATCGCTTCTGCAAACTCCAAGAGGCTCTAATACAGAAGGATTTTCAGCTAAAATCAGAGCTCTTTTGATAATGTCATTTATCTGACTTTTTAAAGAACGCCCTGCGTTTTTTTTTCAGCTTAACCCATGTAGGCCATAAATATCAGCATTTTCGCCGCAAACCGGGTCTCTCCACACACAGGCAGACCAAGTCTGAGAGCGATGGAAATATGGAATGTTTTTTTTTTTTTTTTTTTTGTTTATTACTAGTTTGCCCAACATCAGACTGTTTTCTTATCTTATGACGTGCTGGAACTTGGGTGATCCCGATCGTGGCCTCTTTGGATACATCACCTCTTTTTCGAATACATCTAGTTTTAAAAATTTTAGATGAATCTGGTAAAAAAAGATTTTGGAGTAAAATTATTACTAATATTAGAGCCACTGGGCGGGGGCGTTCGATTAAAGTTTTTTGGTTTTAAAACATTATCCAAATTATTTTCATGTGTTAGATTATTACCACTACTGTTACCAGACTCTGTATCATGCCGGTATTATGAAATTTAAAGATATGTGTATTAATGCCATTACCCCCACAATCTACAAGATATATTACAAGATAGGGAATATGGCTATCAGCAGTTAAATATTACCATAAAATTATAATGTGGTAAAAAATATTATCGTTACAGTTTACAAGATGATGCTTTAAGTGTAAAAAAGTAAAAAGTTATAAATGCACCAAATGTTAAATCGATTTAAAATTTATTTTTAAAATTTTTGGGGATATTTCCCGGGGATGTGATTGAACAGTTATAAAAAAAAATCCCCCCCCGGGGCCTTTATTTCATGTATTTCAAATTACTATAGACAAGTTAAATCTTTTCCCCAAAAAAAATTGGTGACAAATTAAAATTGTTTGTAAAAATCTTGAAAGAAATCCAGGATTTTTAGAAATAAAAAAATTTTGAGGCACTACAAAATAAAAGAACTGACTTGTAAAATAATTTCGATTTACCCTGTTACAAGCTGTGATGTCAAAAGGAGCTTTAGACAGAGTTTTTTTTTTAAAATTTAAAAGAACCAATTTTTACCGAAACCGATTTTTAAAAGACGTTAGTTATATCATGTAATGCAAATAAATTGAAAACACTTTGTTATGTTTTTATTTCACATTTTTAAAATTTATTTATAATTATATCGTTAATGCACGCCAATAAATTTTCCCCGACATAAAAAACGTATAGGGAACAAGCTTGTTCCGAAAGCCGGGCCTAGTCGTCACTAATTGATGAAAAAGATGTCTTTAAAATTTGTTTATTATCTAAGGAAGAAGAATATATAAATAGAAAATTTGGTGATAATATAACTATAAAAAGCCGGGGGGATCGGAAATATTTGTAATATATTTTGTTATTTAGTTTAAGATGATATAAAGTTTTTTCCCCAAAATTTTCGAATTTTCCCGGACGGGGTTTGAAGCACTGTTAGATATATTTTAAAATTAAAACAAAATACGCCATTAGAGAATCTACGATGGCCGAGGAATTTTCCGGTATTTTGACTATAAAACACCCCGAATTGTTTTTTTTGAGTTTTATTTTTTCTTCGCAACCTGATCGGAAATATCAGAGTGCAATCAGTCCAATGCCGATTGGTGATCTCAGTCCTTTTTTAAAAAATTTTGTAGTTAATTAGAAAATCCGATTCGTGCAATCGCCCAAGACACCAAAAAAATAAAGCAAAAAAAAAACCGGCAACAAAAATAAAAACACAAAAGCTATTTATTTTTCTATAATTAAATCGACCCAAAAAAATTTTAACTAATTTTTTGTTGTTTGGGAACCCCCAGCTATTTCCAAAAATACCTATGTGGGTCTCTTTGCATGGGTTTTTATACCACTTTTTTACAAGGCGTTTTAAAATCAAATTCTAGCCTTTTTTTGAAGCCTGGGGGAATATACTGAAGTCTGCTCTGTGTGCTGTTTGGCAGACGGAAACATACTCTTCCCCCCCCACCAACCGGAAGGGGGGGAAAGGGGTTTTACTGCGGGGCTGCTATTCTTTTTTTTGCCTACTTGTTCCCCGGCGAACGGCAAGTCTGCCTCTAGCAGGAAATGCTCCGAAGCTTTTGTTTAATGTACGGTTAGAAAATAGTTTCCCCTTAACGAAGCTAACCGTTTAATGTCCCGGCCTTGGTTCCCCCCTACCATTTTTTAAAGAATTTTATCTTACTTAACCCCATTTTTATTTTAAGCTTTTTAAGGGGTTTTTTTTATTTTTTTTTAAAATTTTAAAATTTTTAAAATATTCTTAAAAAATTTTGGGGGAATTTTTGTATAAACCAGCAGTTTTTTTAAAGGGGAAAAAAAATTAATTTTATGTAGGTACACGACACATTGGTTACACACAAAAAACATTACAAAAAAAAAATAAAGATAAAATAGGTTTATTTCCCTCTCAGGCTGAGAAATTTAAAGCTGAAGATATTTTTAACCCAACCAGAAAAGTGTTTGGTTGAAATGAAAAAAAAAAATACCATTGAGATACAAAAGAAGATTTAATAAAAATTTTTACAATGAAGCCCGATAACACTCGATAATGAAGATAATCGGAGAATGACAAAGATACAGAATTTCCGGTATATTTTAACCCAGTTCGTCCGAAAAACCCCTGGAAATAAGCAAAAGCCAAGAAAGATTTTTAAAAAACAAAATGATCATTCTTCAGATCAAGAAAAACAGAAAAAAAATGGGGGATCCATCAAATCAAAGGCAAGTTTTTACTCCTTTATTTTTTTAAAAACTATATGGTTTTTTTTTTTTTTTAAGTATAAAATATAACCTTTATGGTATATAAAAGTTTTTCATTTAAAAAAATATTTTTTTAATGGGGAATAGTATTAAAAAAAGGAAAGACAGATAGCAGGAAGGGCATATATATATTTTTTTTTTTTAGCATATTCCAAAATTTGTTATAATAGCAAAAAAAAAAATTAAAAAAATTTGACATACTAATGTACCAAACCATTATTACATGATATAAAAAAAATAACAATAAGATTAAAAAAAATAGCCAATGCAGATTTGAACACAAATTTTATTTGGATGTTGATAAATATATTGCTCGTGTCCAGGGTCTCCACTACAACATGGCAAGTACCAGTGGGAAAAGAACAGTACAACAAGTCCCAGCTAAGCATTTATTAGGTTTGTTTTTAAGTATATTCAGAAATTAAACTTTCATATTAAGATTTCTTGGTTATTTCCAAATTCTATATGTTAGGTTTTGGCTATATTTCTGGTATATTTACTTTCAAATAAACTCTAAACATAAAGATTTTGGAACTTAAATATACACTTTTTATCAAGCTTTTTACACATATTAGAAATTTTTACAAGTTAAAAATTTTAATTAATATTTTGCTTTTTTATACAGCATTTCCACTACAACATGGCAAGTACCAGTAGGGCAAGAACCAGTACAGCAAAAACCGGGTACAACAGGTACCAGCTTTGCCATATTTTCAGGTTTGTTTTTAAGGATAAACAGAAAATTAAACATTACTATTAAGATTGTTAACATTTGCAAATTTTCCTTTTTAGGTTTTGGCTAATATATTTGGTATATTTACTTTCAAATAAAATCTAGCATACAGTGTTTTGGAACTTAAATATACATTTTCTACCAAGCTTTTTTACACACAGATTAGAAATATTTATAAATGAATAAAGCTGATAATCAAAAATCTAATTATTTTAAAATATTGCCTTTTTTGTTTGTGAGTTTTAATCCACCAAACAAAATAAAAATTTTCTATATGCCATAGTAAATGTATCAAAAATTTTAAAAGAATATTTTTTACAATCTTTTAAAAAAAAATTTTCTTTTGGTAAATAATATGTAAAATTTTTTGCATTTCACAAAAAAAATTGGGGAATTTAACAAATCTTAGATTACCTTAACTTTTAACCCAAAAATTAAATTCCCCTTTATCATAACTTGCAACAAAAAGGAGTTTTTCTTGTAATATGCTGGCCACCAATTTTTAAAAATAGATACTTCTGACGTTTTTAACAAGTGGACCTTAAAGCGTTATTAGCCCTAGCTTTTTAAAAAATTTGCTCAACATATTGCTCTGGTGTAACACACGCTTTGTACTTCCAAAGTCCCGATTACACGCTGAGTACAAAAGGCCCCTAACGGGAAACTTGTGTGTTATTGTAAAAAAATTTTCTATCACATAGATTCATTAAAAACGAGTGACGGTGTGGTTTTTTTGACCTGACGGCTTGGTTTGGTGCAGAAAGCCGCTAAGTGACATCACTTGTCGGGGTTTTTGCTTTAAAGTATTAAGGTAAATGATTTATTAAAAACACTAGATACTTAAATTAAAACCTATATTAAAACTATACTTGGCAAATTTAAAAAAAAACAATTAATACATGTCATAGAGCTCCACTATAAAACTTATCCGGACTATAATAAACCTTACCCATCAACATCTTTAACTTTGTTTTTTTAAGTTATGACGGAGTAGCTTTTACTTTATTTAATAAATGGTTGTATATTTTTAGCTCTCGTAAATAAATAATTACACAGGCCCACAAAAATATAAGGGTGTTATGGGTGTCGGCTAGAATTTTTGTTTTTTTTTTCCGCTGAACACGAATCTGAAGTCAAAATTGGGGATAAAACAGCAAATAATCAAGAAAAGGCGTAAATTCAGATATTAAAATTTTTTTTATTTAAAACGTCAATATCTTAAAAACTATAAAAGACACACAAAACTTTATATGACATAAACTATGTATTTTTTAAAGGACCTTTAACTAAAGTTATGTAAACTTTAAAATGAATTTTTAGGATTTTTTCTGGAAATTTTTTAAAATAATAAATTTTTTATTTTTGTTTTTTTTTTTTGCAAACTTTGGTGATTTGGGATTCAAATGAATAAAATACCTAATTTATTATAAAAAAACCCCAAAAAACACAATATTAAAAAAAAAACCTTTTTTTCCCATTGGGACTACTTTTTGTCAAAATTACATTTTCGTTTATATCTCCTTTATTATTTATCTTATCAAAAATGATTATTAATTTTTTATATAGACAATTTAAAGTTTTCTTTTTGTTCTATGAATTTTTAAGTATCTCTTTATTTTATATGCGTAGTCCAAACATTTTCCGTGGGTAGGGGCAGGTTTCTTTTTCTTTTGGTAAATGGTACCCACCCAGCACACACCACTTATTTTATTTGTGGGCCTGTGTTATTTGAAGGACGAAATTTGGGATAGATAAAAGTTAATCGAGGTCTACCCAAGTATTCTAAGACAGGTTGCCAAAAACTGATAGGTATCAGCCGACTTTAACAACTTTTAAGATAAAAAATACTTTTTTGAACTTACAATTAGTGAGTGGATTCTTTCGGCATAACCTCTAACTTTTTTATCTTCGAAATTTCTGAGAATTGGGGCTTCTTGATTGACAGGGTCAAACATGTCAGTTTAATCATGTATCAAATTAAAGATGCTAAAAAAAAATATTTTCGGAGATATAAATTTTTGAATTTTACAACTGTCAAAATTAATTGTAAATTTTCGCTTAGTTTATAAAAAATCACAAAAATTTTGCATAGTTTAATTTTCTTTCAAAAAGCCTTACTACAATGTTTTCACACTTCAAAATAGGCAAAAAACACTTTTGGGCTTTTTTTGTTTTAAAATTACTAAAAATAAAAACATTTTAAAATTTTAAAAAACGGGAAGTTTGTTTTTTTCATAATATCTAAAAAAACCGTATCTTAAAAATTTTTACACAAAATTTGTCCCTATTTAACAAAAAAATCTGCTAAAAAGGTCAGTCAGAGCAAGGGACATTTACGAGGCGGATCAAAACATAAGCCGTTTTCCCCATGCAGTCTATTGCATAATTTTTTAAACCGGTTTTTCACCTATTAGTCCAGTAAATAAAGGGACAAAGCTGTAACAAATCTGTACAGTTTTCCCTCGTGGCGAACTCTTAGGTCTTCGGGGATGTTTGAGCGAAAAAAAATATCAATATTAACAGGTGGAAAGGGCTGAAAATGACCCTCGAGGCCCAAAAAAGGGTTTCCCGCTAATATCTACCAAAATATGCGAATTGGAGAATTTTGTTTAAACAAAAAATGAAGATCGCCTTGTAATCTACAAAAATGGTCCTTATAATTATTTTTCGAAAAATTGATAGTTTTAGAGATAACGGGACCCAAAGTTAATTTCAGGCTTCTCCGAAATTGGATTTATTTTGCTTTTTTGGGGCAGTTTTATTCGCGGGCAATTCATTTTTAACTTTGGAAGGGGCCATTTCAGCGGGTTCCCACGTCGAAATCGTGATAAACTTTTTTTTTTCGCTCGAAACATCCGGAAGACCTAAATTGCGCCACAAAAGAAAACTGTACAGATTTATTTACAGCTTTGGGACTTTCAGGTCTTCCGTTACTGGGTTATATTTTTTAATGTCGTAAACAAATCGTAGGATAGCTGTTAAAAGCATTTAAATGGTAGTAATAATAAGATTTTGAATTTCTAAGGTCAAGATTTTGACCAAATTTGGTATACGGGGTTTTTGGGGCCCTGATCACGAATCTGAAAATTTTTGGGGGAAAAGTTTCGTTTTCAAGATATCCATTATCAAACTTGAAAAATCAAACATTCCTTTCACACCTCCTTTTTTTTTACCAATTTTGATTTTTTACACTAAATTGGACCACAAATAAAACACCTTTAAAAACTTATTTTTCTATTTATTTTATACCTATTTTGCATTTAATTGTAAAAATTAACTTTCAAACGCCCAACCAGGTATACAATAGGGCATTTTTAAGCAAACATGGCGCCCTTTTGAAAGTAATATACAATTTAAAAAAAAAGAAGAAAAAGGTACATAAAAAGAATTTTTTAAAAAGGGTTTGTTTATTTTTAAAATATTGTTTTTTTTTGGCCACTTTAAAGTGTAAAAATCAAAAAAATTGTGTCAAAAAGAAAGGGGAATAATGGTTTTTAAATGAAAGGTTTTTGTTGGTTGATTTTTGAAGTTTGGATGATGAAATATCTCCAAAACGAAACGTTTCCCGGGCCAAAAAAAATTTATTCAGATTCAAAATTTAAATCAGACGCCTCAAAAACCCCCGTATGCCAAATTTGGTCGGGTTGGGCACTTTCTAGACAATTCCATGATTTTTTTTTTATATTCGAAACATAATTTCATATTTTCATTCTTTTTTTTTTGTAGATCCGCTGTACGACCCAAAACTTTTGTAGGCTACTCCATTATTTCATCATAAAATATCTCATAGATCATGTGGTTTTTATAACCTACCAGTGTTTTTAAATAAAATTTTACCCGTGGAACTGACGTGATTATGGGGTAGGTGGGCAAAAGATACTATTTGGCAGGTCAGCATAACCGTATCATTTTACCTTTATTTATCTAGCGATTGTGCAAAAATCACCGAATTTATAAATTACCTAACACCATCAATTTTATTAAATATATTTCCCGATGTTTGCATCTTATAATTCAGGTAAAATAAGGGTTACTTTTAAAATTTCCTAAATGCTAAATGACATGTTTGACGCATGCCACATCAAAAACGCCCCAATTCTCAGAAGATAGAGTCCACTCACGAAGTTTCAGAGGAGTATTTTTTTTTTTCACAATTGAAAGCCGATACCCAACACCTTTGAAAGCATCCATTGAGGAGAATTATTTTTATGTTATTGCAGACTGAATACCACTGTACTTATGGAAAGATGCAACGTCCTGAACAGGTGAAGCAACAAAAATGTGACCATTGTGATTTTACTACAGTTCATAGAAAATCTTAAAATCATAAATTTTATGAAAGGGCAGGTAAGAAATTTGTACATATTTAAGGGTTACAACAAAATATTTTTAAGCATATAGGTGCAGTGTTTACTCACGGGGAATTCTGTCACCAAAAGGGCCCGTATTCATTTCGCGAGGATGCCGCGCGAGGCAAACTTGCTGATTTGCTCGCCCGGCACATATTTATATTTTTATTTGGACCTAGCTACCTTGTACAATCGTCAAACTCAACTCTCTTAAAAAACGGCAACGTTAAATATAAGAGGTGGAATTTCCTTAAACTCATATCCATAAGCGTGCAGATTTCACTTGATTATAATTTTTGGTTTTGTGATGTTATAAAATTTACTTTATAGGCTTATTTCTATGAAAACGGATTGCAAAAATTCCCCATAGATCCAAAGATATAACCCAAAAATTTCTCTGCGTCGATTCTCGCGCATTCTCTAATTCCCTTGGGTAAAATATCAAACATATTGAACATTGTTATTGCGAAAATTTAATTTTGAATTATTAAACGTTAAAACAAAATAATTATTGTGAAAATTCTTTGGTACAATGGACCTTGCATAGGATTTTTTTTTGATCTTAAAACACGTCAAATCTCATCTTTTGCCTAATAAAAAAATCTCGCAAATATCTTTTCTTGAAAAAAAAGACAGTTTTGATGTAAAAACGATTTAAAGTTCACGTCTGGCCCTGTCAAATCGTCAGACCAAAAAACGACCAATGTAATTCATTTTTTATTGTTATAACCATAGTTACTGACTTTTAAACCAATGCAGTACGTTTTTTACTTAATATGTGTTTTTTCTTGTATTCTACTTTTTAAATAAAAAAATAAAAATGCCATTTATCCACTTATTTAAAATGAAAATTGTTTCAATATCCAGATTGGCTTAGCTTGGTTTTTTATTCACTCGCTTTCATGCGAGATGTAATATTGGAACGTAGCCCCGGTCGCCTCTGTTGATCAGGTGTTGTAAATACGTGTGGTGAGCCACTTGTGATGTAGATATCCTTTTTGCGAAAAACTTATATCTGAATTTTAAATGCTTGTAACACAGATGTAGAATTTCGTATTAAAAAATATTTGGCAAAAGTGTTATTTAAGTATATAGGGTTATTTGAGAAGACACAACTTATTGAAATGCGTAAAAGAATAGAAACTTTAGTGTAAAAATATGGCCTATCTTTAAAATATTTTAAAATTTTACTTCATTTTTCTAAGTAATTTTCAACTTGTTGATTTAATTCGATATACCTTTTAGATATGAGTTTAAACTATAACTCAACTTATAATTTTAGAAACTTTTGTAAAGACGCCTTTTATATTGTAAGATTATTTCCTGAAATATTAATACTTATAATTTTTAGGTGCAAGAAAGAAAAGTAAAACAGTGCCCACATTGTCCTGTAAAAACTACTAGACTAGGTATGTAAGTAAGAAAAAATTTCAGCTTAATTTTAAAATGGCCTAATAAAATTAAAGAAAAACAAGATACTTTAATCTTTTTTTTTTTAGCAAGCCACATTTATACTAGACACACGAAGCCGGAAGATGTCAAATGGCATAAATGCTACCACTGTAACTATAAGGCAAAATGGAAATTAGTTCTTGAGAAACACATCATCCATCAACACACTGATCCTGACTTGCAGGAGTGCCAAATATGCCATAAAATGCAAGTAGAAACTAAAATCTCTTCATTATAACTTGCGGTTTTAATAATTATAGTTCAGCTTTTAAAATTATCTGTATATCCGGTATAGCATGAGCCTCCCCCATTTCAGGAAGTTTGATTTTTTGTTACCTAACATATCAGTACTTTGTATTATTGTAGTCGACCCTGTTTCTGTTATAAAATTATTAACAATAGAGTCAGATCATGTCAAGTGGACCTCCCATTTGCCACTTGATCACAAAATACTTACTAAAATATAATAATCAAAAGTAGTCATCACTAATAATTATCCCTTAAAACAGTTTTTGACCATTTTAAAATTAACAAGTTTTTAACAATAAAAATTTTCGATACTTTTAATTAAAACATCAATTGTAACAAATAGTTTTGGGGCTTACAGTAAAATATTTATAATTCCAGAAAGTTAAAAAACATTTTATTTGTTTATTATCATAATGTTTATTAACTTCCAAATAAACAAATAGAAATTTCATTGACTTCTCAGTCTGATAATCGAATGTATTTTTTAAGTTATACGATATAACGCGTACATAATCAATTTAAAATCGACAAAATTATTAAACTTTTATTGGAAGTGGTTAAACCGTCATTAAAATTGGGACGGTTTTTAAGTAAAATTGAATGCAAAAAAGTTGTTTTTAAGATAGTTTACTCGCAGTTGTAGAAAAAAGTATCGCCTTATAGTGAGTAAAGCCCAGCCCGGCCCGTCCACAAGTCAAATCGAGATTGGGATAACCATATTTTATCTTCGTCTCTTCCATGCTATCCGCGCCGAACTCGCCCATCTCTCTCCATCAAACATTGATTGTTGGACGGGCCGGGATTCCCTTGACTAGCACCGGTACGGATTATTATATTTTTTTCTATTTTAGTTTAATTTGTGATGCAGTATTTTGAATGGACCACAAATTTAGCGCTGTTCCAAATGAGATCAAATACGCTTTACCAAAAGTTTGAAAGCTTGAAAATATTATTCAGTAATATCTTACATTTTTTGGACCTACCTAGTCCTAAAATACACCTTCCATAAGAGCGATTACGTAAAATAATAAAATAGTGTACACTATTTCTTAATAACAAACAGACCTATATCAACTTTCAAAAATCAATATCTTTTTAACAAAACGATAAAAAAATTCAGGATTTTTTTATCGAATGTTTTTATCGAACCGTTTTTGAGATATTACGAAATGAAATGCATGGCTTTCATACATGACAGATATCGACAATGTTAATTATGCACAATTTGATTATTAATATCTCGTTTCACAGACGATAAATTTTTTTTTTTCAATTAGATTAGAGACACTTTTTTAACCCTATATTTCAATTTCATTTGATTATTAAGAAAAGTCGTTTTACGAGTGAAATAGGTTAGGTTTTTATTTTTAAAGTGAGACTTTTTACGCCCTCCACCGCGACCGCTCGGTCTATTGTGGCTCACACCTTTTTATATTTCTCCCCATAGGATCAGACTTCTAATGAATCCGATATCAGATTGGGAGAGAGTTCTTACATCTCCTCTTACTCGTGTCGCTAACGGACACGAGCACAATATGTGTTCTGGTGTCCCTGTCTCCTGGAAAGTATGACGAGCAGACGATTAGATCCGTCATGCCCTCCTCTCCCGGTATAGTGACGTAGGTAGCTACCAGGTCTTTGTTACAGGAACCACATGTTCCTTTTGAGGCCGTATCTCCGGCCTTTTCCTATGAAAACGGTTCTATCCGCTTTCTGTTTAAGGCCAGGGAACCCTTTTCCCTACAAAAGCGGTTCTGTCCGCCTTCTTTTTGGATTCAGGGATCCCTTCCTAAGCACCTGTTTGTTCGGGTTGGATTAGCCCTTCCTCGTGAAACAGGCGCATGTTAAAATGAAATGAAATGAAATAATTTATTAATGTTAGGACGCCATTGGGAAACAATAAATTAATGACAAAAATATCACTAAAATTACATTTAAAAAGTATATAAACAAAGACTAAAAACATAGTCTAGAAGTACTTTTAAAAGAACATTAAATTATACACCAGACAGACAGTGAACATATTAAAATAGCATAAAAAAAACTACAACTAATTACAGAGTATTTAAAAAATTATGATTCAAGAACTCTTCTACTGAATAAAAAGCTTTGCTGATTAGCAATGCTTTTATTGTTGTCTTAAAACGCTTCAAAGGCATTTCTCTAATAGTGAAGGAAAGTTTGTTGAAAAGCTTGATACCCAGGGATCTTGTAGCATTCTGGCATCTCACCAGCCTACAGTATGCCACAGCCAAATTATCTCTATTACGGGTGTCATAGTTATGCAGTTCACTATGTGGGATATACAGATTTAATTTTTTTTTGACAAAAGTTAGAGTCTCTAATATAAAAACTGAAGGAAAAGTTAGAATTCGAAGCCTGGTGTATGAATGACATCCTGTGCCCCTGTGACTTCAGGGGCACCCTTCGAAACTGATTCACCCGTGTTTTGGTCGGCGCACCTTTGTCTGCTTGTGACCTTGGTGGCACCTCTGGAAACGGATTTATTCGCTAGGCTAGATACTCTGAGAGGTCGCCCTGTATCTCAGAGGTACCGTTGGAGACACCTGTTTAAGACACAGGATGTCATTCACTCATCAGCACGGTATGCTAACAACTTGAGTTAAGCCTTGTGTTCGTATTAGCTTCGGATCCCGTTCCATACGCGAGCAACAGGAGTTGCCGATAACCAGCAACTCCAGCGCATGTTCCAAAAGATCCTACCTGGGCCTAACCGCGACAACGACGTGCGAACACAGCGGTGGGACGAGTGAACTACCTTAAATAAAATAATTAAACGGTGTACAGAGCGAAGACCGCGCTCCACTGGCGGCACTCGTCGCTCCGTAATAAACAAATTCATATTATTTAAACTAATGCTGGGCAGTGGGCAGTATTATTAAAAAAAACATTCGATTATCAGACTGAGAAGTCAGTAAAATTTCTATTTGTTTATTTAAAAGTTTATAAAGAATACGATAACAAACAAATATTAAAAAAAAAATAATTTTCATATGGAATTATAAATATTTCACTCTAAGCCCTTAAAATTTCGTTACTACAATTAATTTTTTAATTAAAACTATCAAAAAATTTTATTGTAAAAAAATTGTTAGTTTTAAAATTGCCAAAAACTATTTTTAAGGATAATTATTAGTGATGACAACTTTCGTGTATTTTGTGATCAAGTGGAAAATGGGGTGTCCACTTGACATGATCTGACTCAATAGTAAATTGACAAAAAACTTTTATATTTAAACGGTAGGAGGGGAAAATTGTTAATTCGCAAAACAGGTAATTTGTGAAAAGTATTAATTATTCATTATATTGAGGAGAGAGGTTGGCCAGAAAGGGATGTGGCGGAAGAGCTTAACATCCCAAAGCGTACTATTCAATTTGTTAAAAGAAGAATGGCAGGATACACACTCCGTTGAGAGAAGAGCTGGAAGTGGTCGCCCCAAACCATCGCATTAAGAACAAGACCATAATTTAGTTAAGGTTTTGAGAAACCAACCATTTAAATTTGTAGTTACAGCAAAAACTGAAAGCAATTTCCCAGCATCGGTTAGAACGGCACGGCAAAGAATAAGGCAAATATCCGAATTGCGCTGCCACCCGGCAGCCTTAAAACCGTTTTTAACAAATGCAAATAAAGAACAACGCATTGGATTTGCTCTACAATTTTACTTGGAACTTCCAATTTTTTGGGAAAATATAATATTCACCGATGAAAAAGTGTTTCAGTCTTCCTACAATGGGATACTTAAGGTATACAGGCCTCAAGGAACACGATTTAATGAAAAATATACCCAAAAGGACAGATGTAGTGGGCGATTTTCGGTAAATGTTTGGGGGTGGCTGAGTGCACAAGGACTGGGTGTATGTTATTTTATTGAATGAAGGTTCAATGCGGAGGTATAAATAGATGTACTAGAGAATATCATGCTTTCTTCTGTACCGGATCGATTTCCGGACAGAAATTTTATCTTTCAGCAAGATAAGTGTGCCGTTCATACGGCCCGGCAAGTCGATGAATGGATGGCAGAGCAGCGTATCAGGGTTTTACCGTGGCCCGCAGGTAGTCCAGATTTAAATGTTATGGAAAATGTTTGGGGCTTATTAGTTAAAAAAATAAATAGGGAAAATGAGTTTAGGAAGCAAAATGTGAACGAACTTAGGGATAAAATTTTACGAGGAAATCCGGACTAGGACCGGGCCTTGGTCCATTCGATGCCTGGAAGGCTAAACTCTGTCTTAGAAAAAAACGGGGCCGCAATAAAATATTAAATTTGTTTGGAAGGATATTTGAGTTTGTTTGAATTTATTAAATTGTTAATTAATTTATTAATTTGTTAGTTTTTATAAAATATAAATATTTTCTTTTACCTTCTGCTTTATTTATAGTAATTAAAAGTAAAACAAGGTAAACATTGTTTATCTGCCCCCCAAACAAGCATAGCATTGCAACATACTGGAGCAATCATTGACGATATTTTAATGAAGATGCAATCGAATATCATAGTTGTGCCTCATACCTCCTACCTGAGTTTAGAATAATTGATCATGGCATTAAGACTACGAATATTAAGTTACTTTATTGTTTTGTTAAAAAGGTGCGCCTATATTTTTTAATAGTTTTTTCAGCCTTGGACAGTTCTAAACAGAATATGATATCATAAAATTAAAAAAAGAAAATGTAATTTTTTTCATCAGAATGAATACATTTATTATTTTAGACTAAAATCGCAAGAAATGTTACAAAAACATACAAAAGAGGTGCATGGCCCAATGAAACGATTAAAATGTGATTATTGTGAGTTTACCACAGTTAGGAAAACCACCCTAAAGGATCATACATCTCGACATGTTAATCTGGGTAAGAGTAGTAATAAGGTATTTATAAATAAATAAATGAAGGGTACAGGGGAAAAACGTATCAAATTTTATGATTTTGAGATAAAGCAATTTTAAATTTCAAAACGCTACAAAAACCAAAAATTTGTATTGACAAAATTTTCTTTTTACCAATATGTGTCCCAACTATCTAAGATTTGTGGGTCATAAACTGCAAGCGTTTTAACAAATTATTGACAGAAAAAAACCACAATTTATTATTAACTGGTCGTGACTTAGCCCCTTTTTCCCCTGAATTTATAACAATTTTGTTTTTTTGAAGTAGGTTTATTTCACTCAACAACCACCGTTATGCCTACATAACTAATATATTAAAAGAAAACTGAACTAACAAATAATCTTCGGTATTTTCACATGAATCTGACACCTAAAATGAAAAGTTAATAGTTCGATTAGTGTAAAATAAGCAAGATTTTTTTTGTTTACCCTGAAACTTTTTTTATAGGAAAGAATTCCCCCATATTCCCAATTAGTTATGCAACAGTGAGGTAAGATAATCCTGAGTTTCTTTTCCACAGAACTTTTTAAACTCTGCACAACTCTGTCTAATAGACAGGTAAAAACGTGACATAGCCCGTTTTTGCTCGGTACCGCACGGTACGGGGAATTTTTTTTATTTAATATCTTCTAACCTATCGCGTTCTTGTGGAGGATTTTTTTTTGAATAAAATTTAACAATATTTTCTATCGGATGACGTCGGTATCTCAATTTCGCTAAAAATTGACTTTGCCCGTTTTTTCCCTGTACCCTTCAAAAATATACTGGGTGGCCCACCGGACATGTAACAGCAGATTACTTTTTTTATTTACAACCTCCTGACTTCGAAACTACACTTTCACGCAGTGGCGCACCAAGGGAGGGGTTTTGGGGATTAACCCCCCCCCTCTCCCGAAATTCAGCCTTGATTTGAAATTATTTTGCAAATTTTAGAAAAATTTTATATTAATATGTTTTTCCGTTATAAAAGTTACGGAAACTATAAATTAACAAAAGTCATAAAGTAATATAAAGTTTAATTTTTTGTTTGAGTATTTAAACGCAGTCCTCAATTAATTTCTACTATGTAATTTAAGAAAATTTAATCTAAAATTCGAGAAATCGCTCAAACCATTAGCGGGATCGCCACAACATTCAGATATTTTTGCAAATATCAGGGTATTGCTGTTATAATGGTTGTATTGTCTGTCTCTACTGCGGAAGGTGAACGCAGTTTTTCCACTTTGCGTAGACTAAAAAATTATTTAAGAAATAGTTCTTTAGAAAACCGGCTAAATGGTCTTACTCTTTTACATATTTATAGAAACTTGACCCCATGTGTAGAAGATATTTTAGAAAAATTTGTTCAAAAGCCTAGAAAGTTAAAACTTAGTTTGGTTTAACTTCTCTTTTTTTTTTTATTTTCTTTTCTTACACTTAGTTTAACTTGGGTATGCCAGGAAGAACCTAAATGTAGAATTTTATTTTTGTTTACCGATAACTGCAATATTCTGTTTATGAAAAATACATTTTTTGTTTAAAATTTGTAGGTATGCAGTAATTTCATAGCCCCTCCCCCCGAAATTTTTTCTGGGTGCGCCCCTGTGCCAAGATATTCTTGCGAAACAGGAATTCCGCTCTGTATATTTCCAACGGTATAAGTCTTTCGTCTGTCAATTCAGTGTAGTAGTATATTATGTGTGATGCTTTTTCCTCTTCTTTACCGCAAAGCCTGCATGTTGTGGAACCGTTATGTATTCCCAAGTGTTTCCTTAGCTGAGAGTAGCCCCAAAAGGCGGACTGCTGCTGTTAGTTTCTTAGAAGAATCGCCTAATTTACCTTCGCATGTCTTTGACCAGTTCTATGCTGTTGTTTCTGGCGGCAAGTTAAAACTTAGTTTGGTTTAATTTCTCTTTTTTTTAATTTTCTTTTCTTACACTTAGTTTAACTTGTGTATGCCAGGAAGAGCCTAAATGTAGAATTTTATTTTTGTTTACCGATAAGTGCAATATTCTGTTTATGAGAAATACATTTTTTGTTTAAAATTTGTAGGTATGCAGTAATTTCATAACCCCCCCGAAATTTTTTCCTGGGTGCGCCCCTGCTTTCACGGCACTATGACGAATGTGTCGAATTTTTCCTTGATCCTCGAGAGTTAAAAACTCCCGTTCTCCTGCAGTGTTTCCCGGAAAAACTATAGTTTAGGTAAATCCTTACTGATAGGAGGTCAAACAGAGTGTGTGGAGTATGGTCCTGTCCAGCCAGTTTCAGTGTTGCCAACACTATATTTGATTTTGACTATTAAAACACTGAGTGTTGTGCGAACTGCAGATGTACACGTTTGTTTTGCAATTCACATGCTGGGTTCGGTACACGCACTCCATTCACTCTATATATCCCTAAAGCCGTTTGTGTACTGGATTTGGAGCAAATAGCGCACTTAAAAATTCGTTCGGATATTGCAGAGTAGAGTTTTAATAATTGACTCTTAAATTTCCACCTCCTGAGGAGGGATTTTTAGAGTGGACAAGCGTAGGTTGGGTTTGGGTTTTTGTTATACACATTACTTGTTTTGTTGTTAGTTAATTTTCATAAATATTTTATGTTTTTGCTTTAGAGGAGTGATATTTAAGTCTGATTTGTGGGTTTGTGTTATGCTCGGCCAACTGTTTATTTCTAGTTAATAAAACCTCATTTAGGCACAAGCAGTTCCTATTTGTCATTTTTCAATAAAGTACAAAGAAATTACTTTAAATAAACAGCCAACATCAAATTAATAAATAAATAAGGTTGGGTTTTCCAACCCCAGTTAGCATTTGGTTAGTCAATGCACCTAAAGCTTCGTAGCTATCTGATCAAAACTTTAATCTATCTCCAGCTCCATTTTTATTCTCGAACCCACCTACAAGTATGGGGTTAAAAGTTACTGC
Source organism: Listronotus oregonensis (assembly GCA_019359885.1). Taxonomy (NCBI): domain Eukaryota; kingdom Metazoa; phylum Arthropoda; class Insecta; order Coleoptera; family Curculionidae; genus Listronotus; species Listronotus oregonensis. The sequence goes on from JAHBCN010009530.1 coordinate 52,878, forward strand.
GCAAGTCTATTGAAAATAATATGGGGGCCCTTTTCTCTTAGCAATCCGTTGTGGTTTTCAAATTATTGATATAATATAAATATTATATTTTTTAGAGTTTAATTGTACAAAGTGTCCAGATTTTCGGGGAAAGACCAGTAATGAGCTGATTAAACATCAGAAGGACCATCACTTGGAATGGTAATATTTTAAAGTTTTTTTAATGTTATTTATACTGTAAAATTGACAAAAATAAAATTACCCGGTGTTACATTACCCCATCGTCAAAAAGGTTGTACACATAATAACCTAGAGTGTTATTTTTATCACGGCTTTAACAACTCTTTTTTTTTTAATCGTCATCGTTCTTTTACTGAATTTTAAAAGGCCCAGTAAATTTAACCTGTATTTCGTTTATTATAAACGAATTAAATTTTTCTCTGTCAAACTTATTTTTTCCAAATGCCTAAAACAGGTTATGATGGAAAACATGATTTAAACTCAATCATCATCATCTGAAAATCGACAAAACTTAGTTTTAAAAATAATAATTAAAACTTTACAGTTACATTTCAGTAGGTACTAAGCACGATTGTTTTTGCAGGAAGCAATGCCACTTATGTCCCTATAAATGCAAAGGAAATATACCTTTACGAAATCATCTTATTCATCATCAAGAAAAGAAAAGAGACGAAGATTTGATTTTTAAGTGTCAAAAATGCGACTACAAAACCTACAGGAAATATAATCTGACAGTAAGTATTAAAATAAACAAATATTTATGAAAAAAGAAAAAAAAAACAGATCTACATTCTAAAAAATCTTATGTTTATTTTTTACAAATATTTTTAAATAATCTGTTTTCTATAGAGATGGGCCTAAATTTTTGTTCGCAGGTAAAACGTGATTTTTAATTCACGTGAATATAACTTGTAAACATGTAAGTAGAAAAGAATATCTGAAATTGCTAACTTTTTTTAAATTATGAAACACCCTTCTAGATTTGCGTCTTGTTTTATTAAATCAGTTAATTGATGATCGCAGAAAACGGACAGTTAATTTCTGGCAACAATAAATCTTCAGGAGTGAAAAAATATTCTAAATGCATCTAGTTATCGGAAAAAAATATATGAATCATAACGCTGATATAGTCTGTCTCAAAGTATATCGTTATGGCTTTTGACGGACCATACCCCAATAAACCTTTAACGATTTTATTACCTATTGTTATTGGGTAAACCCATTTGTTCATAAGGGCAGGGGTGGGCCAGGTATTTCTTGAGTATTAACCATTAGGCATTTAAATATTTTGGCTAATATTTTAGTGGTAGTGTTGAATAACCGTTTTTACTGTGCGTTTCGAAAAAGTTGTTTTACGAGAATATAACTATGTCGCGTCGAAATCATTTGTCATTAGATGCAAAACAGGTTGTGAAAAATGTGTATGAAACTGTAATCAGTAGAGGTCTAATTAAACAAGAAGCTTTAAAAGAAACCTGTCTACTTACAAAAACTCCAATATCATCGATAAGGGATATTATTGTTAGTAAAGAATTGAACAAAAGAAAAAACCGTAGTGATTTTCAATCTCACCGTATAGACAATAGTGATCAGGACCTAATAAGAAGGAAAATATATTGTCTTTATGAAAGCGGAGTTGTTCCTACCTTGGATAAACTGAAAAAGAAGCTAGACGAAGACGAAACCAATATAAATATTAGCCGTGCCACCTTCCATAGAGTTGTGTGTAAAATGGGATTTAAATACCGCAAAATAGACAAAAGACAAGTAGTAATGGAATCGCACCGATTACGCACTTGGAGATTTTATTACCTTTAAGAAATAAAAAAAAATATAGGTTAGAAAACAGTTCCATAATTTACCTTGATGAAACATGGTTCGATACGATGGTTATAAATTTGATTAAAAATGTTGAGAGCTGGAAAAATTCAGTACAGCACATTATAAAAATTGAGGACTCTTACATTTCTATACAAAACAACATAAATCCTATTGTAATTAATCTTAATGATGACTTTGATAGTGAAACAGAATTAAATTTAGATATTTAGATTTAAAATGTAATTAGGTATAAATAACATAGTTATAAATTTATTAAAACTTTGCATATATTTAATTTCTTAATGTAATTTTAAGATTATACCTACCTAAATAAACAATAAATAATAAATATTTATATTATTAGAGTCCGTCCCTAATGTTCTGTACTTTAATACCTACTAATCCGAAGTTTTATTGTTGTCGGCAGGTATAATCCATAAATGAAGGCAAAAGCTAACACGGTATACTTTGAGACAAACTATAATAAGTTTCAAGAAGGAGAAATTTTAGGTAAATTTTATTATTTATATTAGGAAATTTGGAAGCCTCATTACTCAGAAACCAGAGGATGCCGGAAAAAAATAGTTTAGATTCATCAAAATCTGTGTGGTGTCGCATAAGTAAAATTTTACCAAATTTTTAAAGCTTTATATCGGTTTAACAAAGCAATTTTAAATATAAGGTCTGTTTGTTATCAAGTTTAGAGTAGGACAAAGTAGGTGAGTGTAGGACTAAAAAGTGGAAATAAGTGTAAAGAAGTTCCGATTTGATTTTTATACCAAACACGTTTTAGACTTATTTCAGAAATGAAAAATGGTTATAATTATATACAAACAGCTTTAAGTCTTGTAGTAAACATGCATCTAACTTCACAGTTAGCGTAATTATGTGAAAACTAATTTACACCAGAATATCCTAAGTCGGACATCACGCTTGGGGGCTAAAAACATTTCAAACAAACGGTTAGTAACATGTAAAAGCCAAATAGGCATTTTTAAATTTTGGTTTAAAATGGTTTTGCTATAAATAAGGGTGCTAACATTTTGATTTGTAAAGTGTCATTAAATAAATAGTTTTGTATAAAATATTATCAGAATTTTAAAATATATATTTTTTTAAGTATCACCTGCTTTTATCTCTTAAAACTCTTAAGATGTCACAAATCACCCGAAGTAATTACCTCAACAGTCTTATTTGCAATCATGAAATAAAATAAACTGAAAAAGAATAATGGCATTGTATCTATTAGCCCCGCCCTCCTGACGTCAACTTAGAGTCCATTTATCAAAATGTCCTTTGACGATAACAAACGGTTTATTGACAAAGTGTATGGTACTCTATTTCTGGATAACAGACCTATAAACATTGGTAGAACCTATTTTTGTCAGAGCATAAAATTTTGTAAACAGATTTTCAGACTTATATCTATTTTTGAGATTTAAGTATTTTTAGATACATCTAAATCCACGAGAACTGAAATGTTCTATTGTTACAAACTTTAAGGCTAGGACCTTACATATTTTTAAACATGGCATGTACAAGAAAATTTTGGATTGTTATATTTGTAGTTTTAAAACAAGGTAGGTAGCACTGTTAAAGGCATGTGGATATCTATTTAAATTAGGGGTAATTCTTTTTAAATCAAAAAAATATATATTTGATCTTTCGCCAGAATATAGATATTTAATATATATTTGAGAAAACACTTTTGGGCCATTCAGTTTAAAGTGGTTCAAGGTTGGTTGCTTGGCCATTTTTAAAAATAAATTTAGCTTTCCAGCTTGTTTCCTGATATTTCAGGACTTAAAAATGTTTTTTATAAAATTGTTAACTCAAACAGTTTATTGATGGCGGCCATTTTGTTTTTGATGCATATGCCTAATTTTGCGATTGTAAAGGCTTACAAAAATATTTATAACTTTAAAAGTAGTTGTCTTAGAAAATAAAACAAAAACCATCTTGTTATTATATAACAAAGAAAAATAAAGGTCCAGTAGTTAATTACCTATATCTATTTTTTTATGTAAAAATCACAGGACAAATCGAATGTAATATCTAGCAATATTTTATTTTTTGTATTTTTTTTTTCAAGTAGAAGCCTTTAATTTTTATGAATTTTCAAAAAATCATTTATTTTTTTTAAATCCATAATTTTGACTTCAAATAATTCTGATTGGGTTAGAGAGAAAAATCTGAAATTTACACAAATAACAATTCTTTTGTATATTTCCTAGAAAATTAAAAAAAATGTTATGCATTGTACTACAAAAAATGTTATACCACCTTGAAAATGACAAAGAATCAGTTCAGAGAGGTATTTTTTGGCACACTAAAAATTGTGCTAGAGCTTTCAATAAGCCTTAAAACAGTTAATATGTCGGCATGAAACACTAAAATCAGTCATTTCGTAAAATGATTAGTCAGCAGATGTATTGTCGGCAAATTATTTTTTGGACCACTTTAGTTGGATTGACCCTTATATATCCCATGGCAACAATATACCAAAGGGCTTTGTGGTACATTTCTGTCTCTTGGTTTGTTGGCCTTAATAGTCAGTCACTCATGTTAGAGTTTTTCCTTATTTTTTTTTAAAAGGACATGTGCCACACTACTTTACGTGTAAGTAAATTAATTAAGGAACTTAAGGGAAAAGCTAATTGCATAACAATATAAGATATATACTAGGTAATACTTTTTATACCGTAATAGTTTTTTATACCGTTTTTCTTCTGTTCTAGTTCTCAGTTCGAATTAAAGAAGCATATAGACACTCATTCAGAAGATCAGAAAAAAGAAGCCAAAAGGGTGATTATTTCTATTAATAATGGACATAGAGATAAGATAAATGAAAAAAAGGAATCTAGTGTAAAGGGTGTTAAGAAAAGCGAAGAAAATGGTAGAAAGCAAAGACAGAAAGAAAAAAATAAAAAAAGTAAGAAAAAATTCGAAGATAGTGAGAAAACTGAAAGTAATCAAGAACTTTTGATGGATCAGAAAACAGTTAATAATAAAAATCAGGAGAATTTGTTAGGCGATCAAAAACTTAAAAATCAAACTGAAAATGTAGGGATAAAAAAGAAGCATCACAAAATATTAGATACAGATCAAACCTTGGCAGAAAACACTGAACAAATAAATAAAAAGGTGATTAAAAATCAAGATAATTTGACAGAAAGCCATAGAAAGATGTATAAGGAGGATACATTTGGTAAAAAAAGAAAAAGAAATGCACGATAATGACACTCAAGAAAAAAAACAAATGCCTATGAAGGTCAAGCGACCTTCAAAAAAGTTAGACAAATGCCAAATAAATTTATTAAAAAATGCCATTACCTCAATAATTACAAATAAAATGTTTACTTATATTTTTGTATAATTAACTATACCAAATATGTTTTTTACATAATATATTTTCGAAAAAAAAAACAACTTTTATTTAAATCTGGTTATTTTTTATCGCACTAAGCCTTATCTGTTTTTGGTTGGATGTAAGAGGTAACAGATATGTTTTTTGCTGGACATCCTTCATAACGATGTATATAACAAGAATCAAGATATGCATTCTATTAAAGAGGTGCAAAATATTTGTTAAATATACAAAGCGTAATTTTTTTTTACATTTTAATAGCTTAAAACTTTTTATAGATCATAGAGAAAAAATGTATTAAGAAAAGTTTTTTTTATTAAATTTCCTACAGGATAGAATTAGGTAACAATCGCAAAATGCATTACGCTTTTTGCCAAAAAGCAATAAACAAACAATAAAGAGAAAAATCGTAGTTTTTTTCGTGATTTTTTAAAATCCTTCAGATTTTTCTATGGAGGTCCATATTCGGCCAAAAAGAAGATCATAACATGGTGAAAATCACGTTAAATTTTGTTAAGTTCGGTTTGATAGGTTTTGCATAATACTTTTGCAATCCAATTTTGTTTCAGCGAAATTGACAATTTTGCATTTTTAAAGTTATGAAAAAATTGCTTATAAACAAATTGATTATCTCCACGAATTTTCGATACATTTTTATATTAAAAATATGATTTTACCCGTAAAAGCTTTTTTTAATGCATCGAAATCGTCAATCGGTCGATTAGTTGCCAAGATACAGGCTGCCAAAGCTGACCGGCGTTTACAGCGAATCTATAAATAATAAATATCAATTTCTTGCACATGGTTTATACATAATTATTCTCTTATTTTTATTTTACTCATAGGGTGATTATAGAGCAAAAAGACAATAATTATTGCCCTGAGCAATTGTTCATAACTTTAATCGCTGAGAACGCCCAAATGATCCGATTTTAATTAAACGTTTAAAAGCTTAATATCTCTAGTATATGTGTAATAAAAATTATGTTTAAGTGCAATATTCTGGACTAGAGCCCAATTTGCAAAATTGTCAATATTTTCAAACGACATTTGATTGTAAAATTATTGTGCAAAAACTATTTAACGGATTTCAACTAAATTTGGCATAAGAAGAAGCATATCTCGATTCTTGTTATACACATCTTTCTGAAGAATTTTCAACAAAAATATTTCTGACCCCTTATACATCCAACAACTCTTGTTTTTTTACAGGTAAGGCTTGGACTAACTAAATAACATTCCCAAATAAGAGGATAATTGATTAGATAAAAAAAAATCATTTCAGAAAACTCACTTAGGATCTTTAATTTATTAGGCACCAAAATAAAATGTTAAAAGTTTCTATTTTGCAAAAAATAATTTGTTTTCGTTCACTCTGAAAATTCCCAACCAAATTGACAAAGGAAACCTGCTCAGAATGACGCAAAGTAAACCATTTTATATAAAAATTAAATTAAAAGTTTAAAAGTTTCTTTTATAAGCATCAATACATTTTCTGGCGAAGACATTTTAGGCCCTACTTTAATAATATATTTTAGAACTAACCGGCCCATTGTTATACTTTAAAACTTTGTTAAACTTTAAACCCCAAACAAAAGGTAAACTTAAACGATTAATAGGTCTATTTGTCATTCAGAAATATTTTACACTTTTTCTTCGTAGGTAGTCCTTAAATACAGCAATAGCCCTTACGTAATAAAAGTGTAAAATAGTGTACACTATTTCTGCATAAAAACATACCTTTAATAAGACAGCCTTCGAGAACTACTAGAGGCAGCCTTGTCGCTGGGTCGAGCAAACAAGCTTGCGAAAGAAAAAGAAAATCTGGGTAGAACCTTTTTCGCTCCGTGTTCTAATATTGGTCGGCTTTTAGTAGTATATGCTTAAAGAATATGACGATACTTTTTTAAAAAATTGTGTTTAGATGTAGAGTAGCAGTTTTTTTACTGTATTGCTTTGTTAGTAGTCTTATTAAATTAAATAAATCACTAAGAGTAAATACATGTAGGTCAATCCTTCTAAATAAGATCTGGTTAAATTAAAACGAAAAAAAAAATGTGTTAACAATATAAAAGTTTATAACTACTCTAATTAAAATAAGTAATATTCCAATTTACCAAAAAAGGTCTATTTGTTATTTAGAAATAGCTTCCACTACTTTTCCCTTTTTGTACACCCCAGTCCTGAAATACACCTGTTTGCAAAAAAAACGCTTGGACTGCAGCAACAAAATTTAATAGTTTTCAAAGATGATTAAAATAGAAAAAATTGTACGGTATTTAATGTTTGCTAAGAATGAAGCAATATTATTTGTTACCATATCTAAGTAATCACTTCATTATAATAAAACTTTACTATATATATATATATATATATATATATATATATATATATATATATATATATATATATATATATATATATATATATATATATATATATACACCGTGTTCAAAATTAAGTCGGCACTATTGCTAACTTTTTTATTATAGAAGATACAAGTTAGGCTAAATTACCAAAGTTGTGTACATTTTTACGCTGATTGCAATGACGATAATAGAAAAACAAATGAACATCAGATTTACGAGTCATTCACAAAAATATACTTGTTTTAAATTCAACCCTGTATTTGTTTCGTTAATTCGATAGAGAATGTAATTTTCTATACAATTAGTTATTAATATTTTTTTTCTAAGATGATAAATAGCAGAGTTATTTCCATTTAAATGCATTTTCCGTAACTGGATGCAGGCAGCCATGGAATTCTTAAAATCGCATTTTTTGTACAAATTATAGCGTAGTACGCCATGTCAGAAACCAAATTTAAATAAAGTCCGCCATAAAGGATAAAATTTCGATTAAACATGCCTCTATTACTAAAGATAGTATCATTGCTTCCAAGAGTTAAGGTAGTTGGGTCATGCAAACAACATCTTAAGAAATCCTTCAAATTTTGAATATAAGTTATTAAATGTACAACACATGTGCTGGTAAAATTTAAAGAAGATTGACCACGTCTAATACGAGATAATCGTCATTAAAAATTGCAATTTTTGTACATGTAGCATGGAAGAAGCGTGGGAAAATGACAGGTTTATTAATTTTTGCCTTTGAAGGAGACTTACCATCCTTATGAAAAACTAGTATAATGAAGAAAAACATATTTTGAATATTTAAAAAAAAAATGAAAATTTTTCACCACGTAGTTTGGACAAAAAACTAATATTAATTACATCTTTAGAGAAATATTTTTACGGGTAGGGATATGAGAAAGAGCTGCAAGTAGATGAACTGGCAACGTTGAAACGAGTCCAAAGGCGGAGTAAAAGAAAAAAGCGCGAAATTACCAAACGACTAAAAATTAATTTAAAAATTTATTATTTTTTTATTGAATGATAATAATAATAAGTATATATAATCATAAAAAAGGGTTTATTACATTGTATAATGGGTTTATTAAAAAAATTAATATCAAATACAGAATCTACTAGACAATATATATATAAAACAAAACTTGACAAAGAACATTTATTTATAATTCATATTTTTAACGATTTATTAATAGTACATTATAAACTTAGGGACTAAAGCGATACTTTTAATCCCGCGGCGAAAGGTTGTTACCCCGACAATAGGGAGGGTTACAATTCGCTAAGGGATTAAAAGACGCTTTAGTCCCTAGGTTTATATACTATTTGATGTACTTTAGATAATAAAATTAAAAAAAAAACTATTTAACGGTACTTTAACATATCGATGGAAGCGAGGCTGTCAGGTGTAGGGTTATTATATTGTTGATATTGATACACCACCAGAAACAATTTCTGTGTTCCTATGACACTAAACAAAATCTAATGCTATTAAACTGAAATTGTCAAAAATTGACCATTCGTGGTAATGGATATAGGGAAAAAAATTACGAGAAGCAGTTTTCCGAATATAAAAAGTGGTGCGCCAGCCGCAATGTTGAAAACATTACGTAAGAAAAGGTTCTGGATTTGGATCAAGTAAAAGAATTCTTAGTAACAGCACCTGATAAGGAATTTCTGGCACACAAGGTAGTTAGTATCTAATGTAGCATTTGGCTATTTATGCTCCTACATCGAAATTTGTCGATTTACTGGACACAAATTATTCAAAAAATAGCAAAGTTTTTTTTTAATTCCTATCTTAATTTTTTAAGAACTATGCTACTATAACAAAAATAACGGTATGAAAAAGATTAAGTGAAAAAAAAGTTAAATTAACAAGTGAAACTTTGCTTCATTTATAGAATATAGTTTTTAAGATCCATCGCATCGATTGCAAATGAAATTTAAAGGGTTTATACAGAAAAAAATGCGGGACAGCTACTTCTCGGGTATTATAACAGTTTAAGAAAAAAAATTGTAACCGGTAGTTTTGTATTGCTAAGGCTTACATCCAATTCGTTTTATTATACTTAAGAAATCCTTTATATTATTTCGTAGTTTCATAAAAATTCTACATGTATTTAATATATCATCTCCAAGAGCCTACATTACTAAAGTTATATTAACAAAAGCAGTATTTTTTTAACTTTTTGCGAGGTATTTGATGTGCGATGCGAGACTATTAGAAGGTGCCATAGGGTAATAATTTGCTAACATAATGATTTCACCTATAAGCACTAAGTATACCTAAGGGGCTTTATTTGTAATCCGTGCTCAGCGAGCGCCAACGTCATTCTAAGCGACTAGATAATTCAGACTACGTCAGATTGAAGCAAATTCGTCAATGCTCGCTGAGCACAGATTTCAAACAAAGCTTCCTGGATGTAGCAGCATAGTGCACAGCCTCGTACAGTATGCGTAAAAAGTCACTATCAAAATAAAACGTAAAAAATTTAAAACTGGCGTTTTAATCAATAAAAAATATTACCTATAAAAATTAGCTCTTCTGTTTACTGTTATCGACAAATGTCAAAAATTTCGATTTTTATTTGCTTAGATTTTATAAACATGTAATGTTTGTCAAGCCATTTCATTCTCCCATGAACGAGTGGTATCACTTGGTACCACCTGTAATTGGTACCATAGACCTGATAGCTTTTAAAAACTTAGAATAGGAAAGTAAAAATCTGTTTTTTCTATTTTAGGCAGTTTTTGCTCAGTAAGCAGTCACAGTGACTAAATTGTTAATTTTTAACTAACATTATTTTGAAAACTGGTAAATATTGATGAGGTATTTTACACAAAAATGTTTAGAATTGGCCATATAATTCTAAAGTCGAAAAATATATGTCGCCTCCTTGAGCCCACAGTGTATACACAATGGAAACACTGTGAGCTAACACACCGTGAATACATCGTATATAGTATATATGTTCCACTGCTCCCAGGATTTCCATATTGTATACATAGTGTATAACTATAAATTAAAATTCTAATGTATTGTTTTTTTTTGTATCCATCTTGGATTTAAAGTGTAAAAACCATAGATTCATTGTGTAATCGCTTTGAATACTTACTATGTATTCATCATGGATTTGCTGTGTAAGCGCCGTGGGTTTAGTAAGAAACCACTGTGGAAACACGGTGTGCTTATGGAACAATTTCACTGTGAAAACATCGTGGAACCTGTGGGTTTTCACAGTTTTTCATGAACACAGCGCTTTCACAGTGACTTCACCGTGGGCTCAAGGATACAAGGGTCATTTATTAATTATGTAGGTATTATTATATGTTTTATCAGTAAGTAACAATAAAACCCTAAAAATACTCCTATCGCCGTTAATGACTGGCCCATAAAAATAAACATCAGCCTACCAAGTGTAACAAAAAATTTATAGACGACCAAACAAAATTACATATTTGCGCAAGATATCTTCATAAATGAAAATTAAGCTGTCGTCCACAGAATAAAAAAGGGTTAGCTGTCGTCGCCTGTTCTTGACCCGGGTTTAAACTTCCGACCGCCGCCCGGGTTTTTTTGCCCCCCTGTTGCGGTTTGCCGCATTGCCATATTCAAACAGCATTCCTCAATGAATTTGAATTAACTTAAACAAAAAGATTGATGGCCGGTTGCACCAAAAGTATCTTAAGTAGACCTTTATTAAGAAGCTCTTAAAATTAAGGGTTAACTTTAAATTGTTTTTCCCCTTTTCTTTAACCAAAAAATTAGAAATTTTTTTATTCAACTTTTAACTAAGACTACTTAGAAAGACCGGCCAACGTTTGCATTCCCATCTTCTTTTTATTTGTTTTGGCCTTTAAACGCCGGAAAATAAATCAGAATTAACTGATATTTTAAGGGTTTTCCTTTTTCTTTAAGGCTTTGTGTTTTTCATTTAAATGATAGAAAGTAATCCCCGGACTTGGAAAATTTTTTTGGGTAAAATTAATTAAAAACTTTTTTTTTCATTTTAAAAGAAAAATTTTTTTAATACCAAAATTTAAGGTAGTTAGTTTGTGATTTTTTGTTGTAAAATTAATAAAATATGGGAAAAAAAGATCAAGGGCGCCTTTCTTTACCCATTGAAAGGAAATAATTATTGTCAATATGAAATATAAACAGAAATACATCATTAAAAAAAAAACTTTTATTTTATATGAACAAATTAAATATTACTAATTTACAAGTAAATACTTAAAATTTAAAAGCTAATACAAACTTGTCATGTTTAAACTAAAGCTCATCTTCGATTTGCTCAAGTAATAAGCTGAGCACTGTTGGTTTCGTTAATTTGAACTTTTTGAAAAATGTAAGATTATCCATCTCGTTAAAACAGTTCTTTTAAAAAAAAAAAATGTCCAAAAGAATAAAAAAGGTAAATAAATCTCAAAATTAATAAGTAATAAAAATTCACTGTTTTAATTTTTCTTGGAAACTAATTTAATCGCATTTATAATATCACAATCCAAAAACCATTGTTTTAAACTTTTGTTTTTTCATTATTTTTACAAATTAATTATTTGAAACTAAAAACAAACGAAAAATAAATAAACAATAAACAAAAAATTGGTCAAATGTCAACTTCAAATTACTTAAGGGATCATTAAGTACGAAAATCCTACACTTAAAGTTAAGGGAATTAAGGACCCACTGGTGCAAGAAACATTTGAAACTTAAGGGGCAGTTAATGTTTAAGAACAACTTAAGTGTCGCAAAAAGTGTTGGGCAACCGGCCATTAAGGCACTATAATATATTATTTTTAAAAATAAAGACATATTAAACCTAAAGATTAGACCTGATTTAAAAAAAAATAGGGTAAAAAATTTATTAAAAAAAGCATTAAGTGCTTAAAACTTAAATGATAAATTAAAACAAAAAATTTTGGAACAACCTTTTGGTTGTTTAAACAAATTCGGTATAAGTGAAGCTGGACAAGCCGAGTAGGAAAATAAATATCCGACGTTGCCAGATTTTTAAATACGCTAATTTATCGTAGTGCGATAGTGTAAGGGGTACAGTCATGTTAAAAAATATTGACCTGCAACCATGGTGCGTATGATATGGGTAGTAAGCCAAAACTTTGTTACTGGACTGTAGGGAAAGAACTACCTTAATCGTAAAAAGTTAGAATTTTCTATAGCAGCATTTACAAACCATTGGCAAAAGTTTATACGCCTTTTGTAATCACGTGGCAACAAAGTTTGTGTGGTATATAATTATATTTTTTTTAAATTTATTAATGGTTCCTTAGCATAAATCAAGATCTGACCTTATACAGTCTCTTGTGGAGTTTTCACGATAAACTTTTAAATATGTCAAAACATTAATTTCTGTTTGTTAATTAATTATAAAGGTTTTCTAATTTCTACGCTTAAGAAACACTTTTGTTTGATTAAAACTTTCGATAAAGGAGTAAAAAATATCTTCAGTTTGGCATATTTCTTTCTGGAAATAGTTTCACTCTGAAGCCTGATGCCATTTTTTTTGGGAAATTATGTGCATTCTATCATATCAAACTTCTCCAAATGACAGCATTTTAAACAACAGTAGCATAAATGAACTGTTGCCTTATGATTTACTTGTTGTCACTAAAACATCATGGCGGATACACATGTTATCTTTGTATTTTTTTTATTTTTGTCATAGCATACTACGATAATTTGTAGAAAAAATGCGATTTTAAGAATTCCTTGACTGCCTGCGTCCAGTTATGGAAAAATACATTCATTTTAGGAAAAAAATGTAAATAACTAATTATATAGAAAATAACATTCTCTTTCGAACTAACGTAACAAATACAGGGTGTTGCATTTAAAAAAAGTATATTTTTGTGAACAACTCGTACATCTGATGTTCTCTTGTTTTTTATTATTGGTATTATAATCGGCGTAAAAATGGACACAACTTTGCTAATTTAACCTAACTTGTATCTTTCATAATAAAAAAGTTAGTAATAGTGCCGACTTAATTTTGAACACGGTATATATATATATATATATATATATATATATATATATATATTATATATATATATATATATATATATAAAAACAAACATGTAAAATTCCAAATTGAGCAATTACTTGTATAGGGTGTAAATTTCGCACCAGTGCAGTGGAGTATAAAATAAGCGTAACAATGCCATACATCCTAAGTTTTTGAACGATCTGTAAAAAAATAAACAAAAGGCGAAACAGGTACAACTTTAATAACGTAAAAAAATTAATGTCAAAATTGGAACATGTCAAAATTGCCAATATTTTTTAAGGATATCAAAATATTTAAATATGGTATGTAAAACTTAATCCCACATGGGTTTAAAGCGTGGTGATTTTTTTTATAATTGAAATGCAAAAAAGTGGAATAATAGACGATATAGTGTTTTCATTTGAGTGACAAAATTTAAAACACGCAATATTAATTAGATATTGCTTTAGGAATTGGTTGTCCAAAAATTGATTTTTAAAATAATAATATTTATATAGAATACAATCTCCGTAAAGATTATTTTTTATACCTTAAGAAACTATCACCAAATACAGTGTGTCCGCGGATGGAGTGCACAAGAGAAAAGAAATCTATTTATTCATTTTACGGCAAAGGTCTTCTTTATAAAAAGTTCTGCTTGTCGAGAAAATGAATTTAAATTGTCGATAAGATGTACAGGGTGTTAAGAAATAAGAAAAACATGAAAAAGCTTTAAAAGTACCATTATTTATTATTTCTAACAAAAATTTTATAAAACAAAGTTTTTTTAAAACTAACATGAGGTATATATACAAATTTAGAAATAAAAAAACGAACATTTACAATTTTTCTACATAGCTACCTTCCACCTCCACACACTTTTCCGCTTAATAAATTTATGTTACACTTTACAAATTATTTACGGAATATTCAGTTCAGTTCTACTGCTTCTTGTATGCCCTGTTTTAAGATTTCCGTGTTATGTGGCAGATTACGTGAAAAAACTTTTGTTTTATGGCACCCCATAAAAATAAGTATAGTAATGAGAGCCCATGCGACCTAGCTGGATAAGGATTGGACCAAACCTCCTATCCACTTTTGCCAAAATAGTTATGTAGCCATTGTCTGACCAAGGCTGTGCAAGGACAGACGTCTATATATAGTGAATTGATAACACACATTTTATACAGTAGCAAGCATTGTATTAAATAAATACGCTCTTTTTTGAAAATGCCTTCACGAAATCAGAACAGTGACAGATGTAAATAAGATGCTGATGTTAGATGGACGTTTACAAAATAACGTTTTGACAGTATTGATTTTTGTAATAAGTGTAAATAATTATATGAAATCACTGTTATTTTTCTATTTTTAAAAGTTTGAATTTTTATTTCAAAATTTGTATTTAGACTTTATGTTAGTTTAAACAATTTTTAAAAAATGTTGGTAAAGATAATAAATAATGGTACTTCCCTCTTAAAAACATTTTCATGTTTTCCCAATTTCTTTCCAAACCCCGACATCTTATCAAAAATTTAAATCTTGTAAATTTATTTTCTCCGGCGAGCAGAACTTTTTATAAAGAATAACTTTTTGTCGTAAATGAATATAGATTTTTTTTCTTGTGCACTCCATTCGTGGAAAACGCTGTATGACAATTTAAGATATAGCTTATACAAATGTATTTTCGGGTTAACTAAATAAAAGCTTAATGATGGGGAACCCAAAAAAGCAAAAAAAAAAGTAAATGTAAGCCACAAAAAAAAAAATTTTTGTTACAAAGACAAATGATTGGTAAAACTGGGCTGGCGCAAAAAACTGGCTAAAAGGAAGTGATCGGATACTATATAAATACAATGGAATCATATTAGTAATTGCCAAA
>JAHBCN010009531.1:0-34980 GCA_019359885.1 Listronotus oregonensis
AAAAACGGTAAGTAGGATATTATTGTTACGAAAGGTTTATAATTAGGGTTGCCATAATTTATTAGAGTAATGTCCGGACGATCCATCCAGATCCTAGGATAAATAGCAGCGATTGTGAAACGCGTGCACGAATTTTTTTCTGTCATTTTACCTAACTGAAATGGTTGTAGAAATTAGACAAACTAAAAGTAAAACTACTTACTGAACAGAATACAGGCAACGCGCTGCGGCTGGCTGCGCTGCAGTGCTCCCAAATATTCAAAATCCAGACGCATTTACGAGTCCTGACAAAAGTCCGGACATGGTTAATAAATCCGGACGTATGGAAAGCCCATTTATAATATGATTTTTCGACTACTATTACTACTATAAGTAAAATACAAAAATTAATTTTGCTGAAACAAAATATAGAATCAACAAAGTCTAACCATAGTTTTAGCAGTGCTATGCAGGCGAACAGGTAAAATAGTTATTTTTGTATCTAGAATGCGAAATACTACTTTGGTGATACATTGATTGTACAATCATTAAGCGTGCGATGTATTTCGAGCCGGGCAACGCCGGATTTTGCAGCTAGTATTATTATATAAGTCTATTGCACTTTTCTTGAAGTTTATTTGCTGTTATTTATATTATAACGTGATATGAATTTATAATAATTAATTTTAATCTTTTTATAAATGCACTTTTTAAAGTTTATGAAAATTTTGTTATTTTATTACTTTGGTATTATTTTATAATTTGTTTTACTCTTTTTATAATTGAACTTTTTTAAAGTTTCCTGTTATATTAATACGTTATAATTTGTTTCAAATTTTCTATAATTGCACTTTTTTAAATACCTGATGGAAAGGAAACAAATTACACAAACATAAAATGTCAATGTCAAATATGAAAATAAAGCTTACGTTAAACTAGGTAAGTTTTCTCAATAAACTAAAAATATCGCTCAGTGAAAAAGACCTTATTGAATTGCAAAATATGGTTGGTCACATTTTCAAATAGCTTGACAGAATCGTGCCAAAATATAGGAGCATACTGTGTGAAATATGAGCTTTTAAATGATGTATCGTAAGCCGTATAAACCTTTAAAAAACTGTCAGTAAAAAAATAGATATTTAATTAAGTTCTAAAGTAGGAATAAATAATTAAATTGACCTTTGAGTGTTTCCCATAAAAATAAGAGCTAACGTAAATAAAAATGGAAATTCATACTTTACGCTGTATAACTGCAATAAAAATAACAAAAATCAATTAAAAAAAGCCTTTTGTTACACATGCTTGTTATTGTTTATTATTTATAAAAACCTATATGTAAAAATACCTAAAGCCACCTGGTCAGAAATAATCGTCTGTTGCGGTTGCCATGGCGACCGTACATTGTCGGTGGTCACTACACGGTCTGTTGTTCGTTTATTACCATCGAAGCACGATTTGAACTTGATCAGCTGATGATGAATGCTCTTACGAAAATTGGATACCCTAAGGTATCCCAAATTCGAGCTTTATCATTGGGATATTGGTAACTTGAAGAGATACGAGGTTGGTTAAATAAAGACAAAGTTGCGCGATTTGATGCTAAATAAAATGCCACCCTAGAATTTTAAAAATATTTTTTTTTTTTTTTTATGACTTTATTTGAATAGAGAGAGAATATTCCTTTTGCCACTTCTGCTGTTCTACAAGATAGTGTTATTATTTTTACACACCTACGTTGCGCTGCCATTATTAACTTTGTGTTTTTAAATACGACCCTGGATTTTTTATTATGGATTTTAAGAGCCTCTAAGGTCCCAAAAGCAATGATGAATCGCACCTTTTCAAAAAATTCATATTAATGGCAATTTTCATAAGAAATCATGTGTTAGAGAGAAACAGATAATATGAAGGATCTTATTAGGAAAATAATAAGATGATTTTTCCTAGTAAGTGCAATACATAATTGGATTTGGGATCTTAAAAGCTCCTAAAATCCGTAATAAAAAATTCAGGACCCTATTTAAAAAAAAAAAAACAAAGTTGATGACGGCAGCTTAATGACGAAACGTCGGTGTGTAAATCTATTAACACTGTCTTGTAGAACAGAAAAAGTAGCAATAAGAATGTAAAATTTATTATGTTGTATCTCTTCAAATAGAGTTATAAAAATATAAAAATGAAATCGCGAATATAGCCAGGAATAATTTTTGGGGGGTTAGCCTTTTGTGTCAGGGGTATCGACTCTGCAAAATTGGGTGATCTTTTCGGGGTACTACATACAGGGTGGCCCAACGAAAAGGTCGCACCCTTATTTGTGACTCTGGTATATTTTGGGAAAAACGCTCGGACACGTCAATTTTGATTTCTATGGGGGAGCATTTTTATCTATAGCCGTACAATACAGGGTGGTCCAAAAATAAGATATTGCATTACACTTAAGATTTTTAAATTGAAACCCCAACTTTTAAACATTTTGGATTCTCTATGACGTTTTTAGTAACTTTTGTTAATAAAGTTTATACCTATCTTTAATCGTTGTATAGTTGTTTTAGTTTATTTTAAAATTTGACCAACTTAACTCAATACTTAAAATAATCGATTGCATGGCTAAAAATAATAATCATGGATACCATCAAGAAAATATATAGCATCAGTGTCATCATATGTCATAGGAAAACTTTGTCTTTGATTTCAAATTGTAAACTTACCTAGTTCTGATAAATATTAAACAATAATTTATTCAGTTCAAGAAGGGGTAAAAATAATAATACTCTATTATTAAAATGGGGGCATTACAAAAGCTACTGTCCGGTTTTTTTAATGCATTACATTCAGACAAAAATATTAACGATGATTATGTGGCTAATTAATGAGAAAATTTGAGAAACTGGATCTTCATCTAATATTCGCCGTAATCGCCATTAAAAAATCGACCAGTTAGAAATGAAGTCGCAGAATTATCAGTGATGGAACACGTAGCACTTGACGACACCCAAGGCACTCGTGGACTGGCTACTTCTTTCGATTTACATGCTTAACAGCACAGAGAATTTTGAAAGACAATTAATTTCACCCGTATAAGATAAAACTTGTCCATGAGCTTCATGAAGACGATTGTGTCCCAACTTTTAATCAACAATGCAATCATGTTATTTAATATTTGTTTCTCGGATGAGTCTATTTACATGGTGCTGTAAATAGAAATAATTGTCGATATTGGAGTGACTCAAATCCACATCTGTTTCGAGAGGTACAACCGAAATCCCCTGAAAAATAAATGTGTGGGCCGGCATGTTCGTAAATCATATTGTAGGACCTTCCTTTATTCCTAGAAACTTGACGGGCAAGACGTACTTGGACATGTTAGAAAATACAATAGAACCACGAATTACCGAAATAATAGAAAATAGCGTTAATTTTAATGAAAATGATATGTATTTCCAACAAGATGGTGCACCACCACACTACGTGGCTTCAGTACGATAGTTTTTGGACACGCATTTCCCGAATCAATGGATCGGCAGACGAGGCCCCATTGAGTGATCGCCGAGAACTTCGGACTCAAGTTCTTTAGATTACTTTCTTTGGGGGTATTTGAAAAGAAAATATTTTAGTACGAAGTTAGATTCTATTTAAGATCTTCGGGAGCGGATTACGGCTGAACGTAGAAAAATAATTTCATACATGCTTGCTACATTTATTGTTCCATGGAGGACAACACTTTCAGCATTTATTACCACCTACTTAATAGAAAATAAATTTTTACTTTACCTTTAATTTGCGTATGACTGTAGGTTGCTTTTTGTTTTTTTTTTTTTAATTCTAGGAGGGTTGTTTTTAATTTTAAAGTCTTGTTACTATGGAAACTAATTGATTAATATTTTTACGATATATTTCCTTATTATCACTTTTTCTGAATTTTATTATAATTGTAAATAGCTTTACAACGATTGAAGATAGGTATAAACTTTATTAACAAAGTTATAAAGTTTTTGAGAATCAAAAAAACTGGAAGTTTCCATTTAAAAATCTAAAGTACAACGCAATAACTTCTTTTGGACCGACCTTGTATTGTAGGCTATAGATGAAGGACTCCCCCTAAAATCAAAATTGACGTGTCCGAAAGTTTTTTCAAAATAGTCACAAATAGGATGCAAGCTTTTCGTTGGGTTCCCCTGTATAATATTAAAAGATACTGCAACTCAGATTGTAAAACCGCGATACTTGCGCTGCAACCTACGATACTCTCAAACTAAAACTGAACATCGCTGCCCGCACGCGTTTGTACTCAATGTCTTGTTTTCCGCCTCAAAACCTAGCATTACCAAAATTATTCACTATAGTAGTAGCACAGATTTCTTAATATTATAATATTAAGAAATCTGTGGTAGTACTTCTTTGTATTCATAGTTTTTTCTTTTGTGAAAATTTCGGGGGGGATTCTGACCCCCTGACCCCCCCCCACTGGCTACGGCCTTGATCGCGAATATTCGGTTTTTTTGAAAAATTTTCGAAATTTTTAAACTTTTAAGGTGTAATTTTGATCAGCATCAAATTGCGCAACTTTGCCTCTATTTAACCGATTTTGTATATTTTAAGGTTAGCGAGATCCTAATGATGAGGCTCGAATTTGGGACACCCTGTACATGGTAGAGTTTACGAATTTCATCATAAAAGACCTGTAGCAAATCTACTTCTATTTGTTTTACATAAATGGGAGGGGGAGGGGGTTAATATTTGAACCTGCCTCGTATTTTAAAAAATCGAACATGTAAGAAAGTGTTCTTATCCATTTTTATTTCCCGTTTTACAAAGGCCACCCTTCTATTCAGTTCGACGTAGTAAAACAATATATTGTCTCCTTATACATATATAACATCGTCTGTGACGTTTACTACAAAGAGGGCAGTGACAAGCCCTTATTGATTAATTACGCGCCCTTTAATACAGCCACACATATAAACAAGAAGATGTACACTTTGCTGTAAATTATGACAGAGGACATAGGGACGAATTTAGGTTGGATTGCAATGGATACGAGGGAAGGTTAATAAATAATTTGAAATGGTGAGGGTCAGGTAGCAAGGATAAATAATGTGAGAGACCAGAAATGATTTATTTATTCAAGCTTGTGGATCCTACAGTGTTTTAAAAATTTATTTGTACAGGGTGGCGCCTTTTCGATGAATTTTAAGGGTATTAATAATAATAATAATAATAATAATAATAGCTTTATTGCACAACAAGTACCCATTTACCGAGCAATATAAATAAAAAATAAAAATAAGAAGTTATAAAACATAAACAATACAATAAATAAACATAAAAATTATTTGGTAAGTAACACATACAAAAAACAATCAAAATAACTCTAACTGACCACATCTGGTTCTTTGTTTTAATTCATTAAAAGTACAATTAAAAATATTACAACCATTTGAAATTCTATTAAAACTGGAACACATAAAATTAATCGGCGATTTTACCATAACATTAGTTCGAGCTCTTTCACACATAAATGTAACATAATTTCTAGCATTTAGTCTAGGAACAAAGATATTTATATGATTTAGCAGCTCAGCTAGAACAATCAACTCCGCCGCGCAGTAATTTAAACAAAAATATTATGTAGGCACTCATTCTCCGCAGTTCTAAGCTTTCAAAACTATATTTATGCAACAAAACACGGAAATCTGAACCAAGCTTTGGATAAACACCTTCTACCTTAAAATTTAAATATTTTAGAAACCTCATCTGGACTCTATCTATATTATTTATATGGCAATTATAGTAAGGATTTTAAATTAATGAAGCATATTCAAGTTTTGAACGCACGTAAGTACAATACAAGAGCTTTATAACTCGTTGATCGTTAAAATTTCTACTATTACGCACAATGAAGCCAAGTGTCCGACCCGCCGCAAGAATCATCTGTTTGATGTGATCAACAAAACTTTATTTAGTATCAAATATAACTCCCAGATCTTTTAGTGAACCAGTTCTCTCTAAAACCACCCCCGATATGGAATAGGGATACTGAAAAGAATGCTGTTTACGAGTGTAAGTCATTACTTTACACTTAGCTGTATTAAGACTGAGTCTGTTTCCTCGCACCACATCTGAATAATATTTAATTGTTGTAATAGTACACAATCATCATGTGTTTCAATGGGTAAGAACACTTTAAGGTCATCTGCAAAAAGTAACTTTTACACTCGATAACTTGACACAAATCGTTAATAAAAAGCAAAAACAATAAAGGCCCTAGGTTTGAACCCTGAGGGACACCCGATGTTAAAATATATTCATCTGATTTGTACCCATTATAAAAGACAAATTGCTTTCAATTGGTTAAGTAAGATTGGAAAAATTTCTATGACCTACCATCTACAAAACCCTGTTGTTCTAAAGCAATATAGGCGCGAACTGACAGGCTGATTTGCCCATAAAAAATTGGGAAAACTTCAAGAGATAGAGCAAATCTGATAGCATATTCTCGAGTTTGATTGTCGAAACAACTGGTAGAAGGTAGAAGAAACAAGTAAAAAAGCAAGTTTGTGTAGAATTTTACGTAGAATCTAGTGGCTTGCTTATTTTTTTTATTGGTTACAGTTTTAACGATATAATTCTTTTTTTAAATAGGTCAATATTGATACTTTACACTTTATTTTTATAAAAAAAAATAGTAATTTGTGGAAAAAAACAAAATTCGTGAAAAAAAGACATCAAGAACCCGAACAAAGTATTTAAAGTTTGCACTTCTTATATGAAATTTAATACATTTATTTGTTATTTGGTTGTTTTTTATTTATTTTCTTAGCGATCCATAGAAAACTAGGTTTTCGTCTAGTCTTTTAAAAAGTATTAATGCTTGAATGCCTTCTTTTCCGATATCCACCGAAATATTCCCAAAGGTTTGTCCCTTTTTTTCGCTCCCAATATAAAATTTAGTAATTTATCTATTTCAAAGTTTTTAAAATCCATTTTATGTAAAACAAAGATTAAGAAGACGAAAAGCTGACAGTATGTGATTCTTATTTCTTGCTTAAATACTATAGCGATCATTTGTTTTTAAGCCAGCTTGCATTCTACTAAACAAAATGCGTTTGTTAATTAAAATTAAGAATTCATAAAAAAGACGCAAAATTTTAGCTTTATCTATTAAGGGTAACAGCTTTTTTAATTAAGTTACCTTTGACCCGAACAAAAGTACAAACATTCCAAGTTAAATAAAAGCTTGTAAAAGATAAGAGATTGTACCAATAGTTATTTATTATACAAAGAAAAAGTTTTAGATTTTAGCTCAAGGTTGTGTTGCGTCTCCCGAAGCGGAGGGAGATCAGAAACCCGGGAGCTAAAATCTAATATTTTTTCCGTGTATTATACACAATTTTTTTTTGTGACGGGAAAAACGACGATCGTTTATGCAATGCACTAATTATGCTTTTGATATAAAGAAAATGAACTTTTGTATAAGAAAATATTCTAAAATTAAATATCTGCCCTTACTTGTGTGTATATACATATATCTGGGAAAAAAGTACTAACTTTTTTTCCGGGGAAAAAAGTAATTTCGTAAAAAGTGATATTTTGGACTTGTTAACAGAGATAAAATGTTTAATTTTTTTCCTGTCACAGAAAAAACACATTTATGTTAAATAAGGTCCAAGTCCCTATATAACAATCTTGACCTCTTAAAGTGCTGAGATTTAAAATTAGACCATTTTCTTTTTGTACTGGTCTGTCTGTATTAATGAAAAAAAGAACTGTCTAAATTAGTGAAAAAAAAACATTCAATAATAAAAACAGATCAGTAAAAAGCTTTCCAAGTAAAAAAAAACTTGGTCCAATTTTAGATTTCAGTATATTTTTTACATAAATGTGCTTAAAAGTATATTAATTTCGTATTTACAAAAAAAGTTTAGAAAAAAGAAAAAGCAGATTTTTTTTTTTTTACTCGTAAATTATATCGGCACGAGAAAATTTAATTTTCCCCATAAATAAACTCGTATGTGCCAAGAATTCCATCCACGAATTTAAACCCTCGTCCGGGCCAAGCTCGCGGATCGATCATTTGTTTTACCTTTTGGCAACTCGCCTTATGTTGCACCTATAAATTAATTTCTGAAACGTTGCAGAACAGTTAGAAAACAATTTGTTGTGGTTTTGCACAGTGGTTTTGCACTAGTAGTGCAAGAGGACCAGCATCGTGTAAACCGTTTTTGTTTGCTTAACTTTGTCCCTTGTTATTTATCTCTTATTCAGAAAGTAGAAATATGAATTGTGGTGTTCCTCAAGGTTCTGTTCTTGGACCTTTATTATTTTTATTATATGTAAATGATTTAGCTTTACTTGATATAAAGGGAAAATTTACAATATTTGCGGATGATACAACTATTTTATGGAATAACAAAAATACAAATTTTTTATATAATTTATTAAAAATGATATTTATATCAAATCATTGTGTAACTCTAATTTACTTTCTTTTAATATAACTAAAACTAATCATAAATCTTTACATTTAAATGTGTACTCAATAACATATTTTTCATTGATGAAATTAAAAACTTCTCTCCATGTACTAAATTTTTAGAAATTTTGGTCGATGTTAAACTGAGTTAAAAAACATTTAGAAAAATTATGTAGTAAACTTTTAGCATCGAATTGTTATACTATTAGAGTACTCTGTTTAGAAGAATTTTTTTATATTAAAATCCATTTATTTTGCTTCTATCTATTATATTCACGGCCGAGTGATGATCGCGTTGTTAAAGTGAGCAATGGACTTAAAAATGGGTTAAATTTAAAAAATAGGTAAAAATGAACACTCTTGGCAACAGGGTATAATTTAAATGTTAACTATTTGTCAAAAAATAATTTAGTTCGATATCAAATCAAATGAACATATTAAAAAAAACTTTAAAAAATAATTACCTTGCACCGAATATGAAAAAACTTGGTTCGAAACGTCAACAAAGTAATTTTATATATATTCTTTAAAAACAAGCAGCACAATAGATAGCTCAAATGACCAATACTGCAGAACTTCATTAAATTTGGGTTTTTAACAGGTTCTCTAACATAATTCAGGCCTACTACATTTTATTGATACATTCCGGTGGGAATTCATTGGGTAGAAAAAATATTTCTTTTTTTTTATAAAAATAAATTTTTAATTTTTACCTTAAAAATTTTACAAAATTTTATTTTTTTTTGCTCAATACCATCTATTTTTTTTAAAACAAAAAATTAAATAATTTCTGTAAAATAGGTATACAACCCTTTTGTTAACTTTTAAACTTAAACACTTAAACCCGATTTTAGTTTTTTGGTCCAGGGAAGGCTTGGGGAAAAATAAAAAAAACGCACCTGGGTGAAAATTATTAAGATTTTCTCCTAAAAAGATTTTTGGTTTTAGAAACACCAATAATATAATAATTTTTAAGGGCCCCCTGAGAGTGGGGAACCAAAAAGTTTTCTTAGGCGGGAAAAATTTTCGTCAAGAAATATTAGTTTTTTCAACCCTTGAGCTATACTGCTGAAATTAAACGAAAACAATAGGACAGTTAGCCTAAATCAAAATTAAAACATTTTGCATTTTTTTGGAACCCAAAGAAGTCTCTTTTTCTGCATCGAAGGGCCGGTTTTTTTAGATAGGAACTGGACCTTTATTTTACTTAAATACTTTTGATGGAATTCTGCGAGCTGTCTACTTTTAAGAAAAGCCACATTAACGTTTATTTTATACATAATTTGTTAAAAAGTAATTTAAAAAAATCCAGTTTTAAAGAAATTCTTTTTAAAACAGGGATGTCCTCAAAAAAAAAATTAAAAATACATTTCCATGTTTTAAAATACCCTTTAAATTTTTTAAAATTACTTAGCATAAAAAATGTTTAAGATAAAATTTTTCGGGCCTGGGGAAATTTTTAAAGAATTCTAAATTTTGGGTTTTTATTTCGTTTTCTTTGTCGGATAATTGAAATTTATCTCTGCGGGTCGCCGGGGCGCGGGGTTTTTGAAAAGAAAATTTATTTTGAAATATTTTCATTTTTAAATAATGGTAACGAATACCCGTAAATTTCCTCGAAAATTAGGTAATAAAATTAACTGAATACATTTATGTAAAACGTCTTTGTTATTGTGCAGTGAACGGCATAAAATATGGAAAATATTTGTATGTTTATTTAAAGTAAAATCTTATATACGGGGTTTTTTGGAGCAAAACCACAGAATCAAGAATACACATAAATCCGGCTTTTAAAAACCGCCAAACAAATTTATAAAATTCCATACCTCCTTTTTTCCTTTTCCATTTTCGGCCTGAATTGAAGCTGTTATTATTTTGAATAATTTTAGTCGTTCAACTTGGAAATGGGGGTATACAAATAAGAAAAATTAGGAAAAAAGAAAATAAATGAAAAAAATAAGAAAATTTGAAACGCAATAAAAATTTAGATAAAAAATTATGCCTTAAAACCCCACAATTTGTTATTCGAGCCCTTAACAAAATCTTTTTTTTTTTTGAAAAGAACTTTCTTGTTAGATTTATTTAAAAACCAGGGACAAAATTTCATTCTTTTTACATCATCACCAGTGGACATATTGGATAATATTAACAACATACGAAAAATATTTATTGGATGTCAAAATGCTTTGCGCCTTATATTTTGAAATTCCAGTTAAAAAAAAAACAAAAGTAAAACTGCGAAGGTTAGATCTTTTTTTCTTGTTAATTTAGCATTATTACTCATGAAATACTACTTTTACGTCTAAAATCAATATGAAACAAAACAAACCAATACCCCAACTTTATAGCTGACCTCGTAAATTTGGACCTTTCCCCTTTTTTCGGAAATTAATTTTTTTTCTTTCCAGTTTTGCGATGAAAATTTGCTGTTTTCTTTTTAGTTTTTTTATTTATTGCTTTTATAAAAATGTACTTTAAAATACAATGTTTATAAATATGTAATGCAGATAGTTTATTAAACAAAATACATACATATTTCAACCATTTCATTTTCAAGTTAAAGAATCTTAGAAGTTCCAACTTTAAAATCGATATTTCTCGTAATTGATTTTTTTTGACATTCCCTTTTTTCCCCTATAGTTTCAATTAGCATTGGCGATATAGCAAAAAATATTTTGCTGATCGGCTCCTTAATACCATGGAGACTAGAGATAAGGAGAACCATCTCTGTGTTACAAAAGTGGCCCTCAAATTGTAGTAAATTAAGATGACGTTGTTGTTCCAGAGTACCGTTTTTAAACATCACTTTATACAGGGTGCCCTATTGGGCAACTCCGGAATTTATTAAAACCTTAAAATTTTATGACAAGTTCCCAAAACTTTTTTCTATGACCCTCCCTTACCTAACGGACCCCTGGTTTTGTTAAATAACTTTTAAAATACTAGGCGTAATTTAATATTTTTTTAATATAATGGTTACTAGATAAGTCTTCTTAAAATAAACTCATTAAACATTTTTTGGCTTTTTAGTTTGCCAGGGAGGTTAGCTTGACACAATAATAGCAATTTTTTTTTAACACCCTGTTTTATAAAGGCTCAACATTTTTTTTTTTGGATAGCTTTAACCTTAAATTTAAAAAAAAAAAGAGATTGATAAAATCGAGAAATAAAATATCATGGTTGGTAATTTTTTTTACATTATACAGGGTGTTTCAATTGTACGTCAATATTTAGGGAAGCAATTTTTGGTCCAAGGAAATTTTTTGAAATTCCCAAACGTCTTAACTTTTGAGACAAAAAATTTTCAAAATAAATAGTTATTTATTAATATCTGTAATACCATAAGATTTAAATTTTAAATAAAAAATTTTTTAGTACAAAATTTTTTTTTTAAGGGGCCTTGTAAAAATTTTGCAAAAATAAAAAAAAATTTACTTAAAAATGATTTTTGTTGAGAAACAAAAAAATATCAATAAAATAAAGTTTAATTTTACCCAAAATAAAACATTTTTCTAAAATTGTTTCTTTTTAAAAATGTTGGTTATTAAAATAAAATTTTTAAAAACCCTTAAAAAATGAAAAAAAATCCCAAATTAAATTTTTTTTTTCTAAAAAATTGATAAAATACTTTTTTTATTTAAAAATACCCTAATTTTTGGGCCTTTTAATTATAATTTAAAAAATTTTAAAACAATTATTTAAAACAAAAAAAATATATTTATGGGTTCATTTTAACTAGTAACCATCATATTAAAAAAAATATTAAATTACGCCTAGTAGTATAAAAGTTATTAAAAAAAAACATTTTCAGGGGCGTCCGTTATGTTCCTGAACCTCCATAGGCAAGGCTCGTAGGAAAAAAGTTTATGGGAACTTGTCATAATATTTTTAGGTTTTCTATTAGATTCCAAGAGATTGCCCACATATTCTGGGGCACCCTGTATATGGCGGTCAAGTTCATTGGTTCACACCATATTCTCCGCCACACCAGCGCCTTTTTATTAAATGCTATTCTGGAGCCACTTTTTAAGCCAAACAGTCATAAAAGATGGTCCTCCTTATCTCTTATCTCCATACCTAAAACTAAAACAACAAAAAATATTGGTTTCTATTTAAACTTTTATGCGGTTGCGGTCGCTACGAAAGACTTTTCTCACTCCGTTCTGGAACGGTTCACCTTAATGGAGAACTTCGATTCAAAAGGAATGTTTTTCGCTGCCGAAGGCACTTCGTATTTTTAGCTCAAGTTTCGCAAATACAATAGAAAGTACTTTGGGTATGGATCTTGGTATAAATGTAGCCAGCAATATGAATATAAAATTTCCATTTTATAGAAAGAAAGCCAGAAGTGGCGGAAAGTTGGTAAATAGACTACAGAATTTCTATTCAAGCCGCGTCGCAATGGAGTTTTGAACAAATTTATGATTTTAATAAAAACGGTCCAGAGTTTATCTGACGCCACCAAGGAAGTTTAAAGGTGTATGGAAGCCCAATGCTGTTGCCCTTTCGATCAAAAAATGTCCATCCCAGTATGAAAATAACTGTCATAGTTAGCCCCGCCGATTTTGCCAATAACGAAATTCCCGAAATAATTTAATGTGTTGCCTACTTAACACTGATAAATCAGTGTGGTTAGGCAACACATTATACTTTATGGGAGCCGTATTAGTTTCGATTGTTTTGCTTTGTGTGATTATATTTTGTGGTTGCAGAAGTTTTTTTGATTGAAAAAACCTTCTTATTTTAGTGATTAGTGTTTATTAAATTGTGACTATAATTTTGTGTTTATTGTTTGTTATTATAATACCTTAACAAAATGACTAGAGGTTGTATGGTTTATCTTGCAAATCTAAGGGCATTTTTTACTTTAGGAATATTTCTTATATTTAAATTAGGTGGTTCTTATGAGACGTAACGTTAGGTAACCGAATAAATAATAATATATCAATTATGAATTATAGAAAATGAAAATTTCATAGGAAATAACAGTGAGAAAAGTAAGGCAATCTTAACTATGTTTTAAATTATTTCCACAATGTTTGTGTATTTCTGTGGATTATTAAAAAGAAATAAGGTTTACATTTAGGTACTTTTATTTCATTTAATAATTTAGAACATTCTTTTAAAGGATCAAAATTATTAATTCTGGGCAGACCAGGCAAATTTTAATATATACAGGTCCCTCAATAAAATTGAATGAAAGAAAGTACAATTTTATGTTAATGTTCCTTTTTTCTTTTTTCGTATTTGTTTAAAAAGAAATTAGATTTTTTGGGTTTTTTAAACTTCATTATCAACTTTTAAGCTCGACATACTGGTAGACAATAATATTTAAGGTTCTGTTACAATGGATACCTAGGTACCAAAGGTTACTAAACATTTTTAAATTTTATTCTGTCTCATGAATGTTTGTTATTAGTGAAAAGTATATGCCTAAAAGCAGTTATAAAAATTTTCACTTTTTAATGTCAACCCAATTTTAGGATTAATTAAACTCATTTACACTATCTTGCCCTTCTTTTATCACAAAATTGGTAATAAGTACATAAAACTATCATACAATGTTTGAAATTTATTTTAAAATTGTGTTTTTATTTATTTACAAAGATTTTTGGTAAAAATACAAAACTCCCAAAAAAAATCGACCTTTAAATAGAAGGCTTTAAAGTGGCGCCATCTATTCTTTCCATATTATATCAGATGATATAAAATCCAATATTACACAATAATTTTAAATATTCTATGGTAGTATCGTTTAATAACCAACAATTTTTGAAAAATAAAAAAACAGTGAATGCTTGAATTTGACATTTGATGATGTCAACTTTATAGGTAACAAAGAATTATGGAAGTCCGGCTCTGACCTACATTCATTGGCAAACTCCGCGGGGCCAATCCCCGATTCCCGCTCCTCACGCCTGGAAATTTTGTTCTACAGTATTGGGCTTCCATACACCTTTAAACTTCCTTGGACGCCACGCAGTTGCTTATTGTTTTTTAAAAATATACCAGGTTGTTCAAGAAGTTTTGTCTCTTAATAGAAAAAACACGATTTTATGATTTAAGGTACTTTACTCGCGACAGTCGTACACAAAATTATTGCCTTATAGTAAGTAAAGCCCGGCTCGTCCACAATTAAAACCCCAATCTCGGTTGAACATCTTTTATCTTTGTCTCTTCCATGCCATCTGCGCTGAAGTCGCCCATCTCTCTTTAACAAAAATTGATTGTTGAACGGGCCGGGACCAGTACCAGTACCGATCATTATATTCTTCCTATTTTAGTTTAATTTCTTATGCAGTATTTTAAATGGACCTTTAATTAAGCGCTGTTTCAAATAAAATCGAATACGCTTTACCAAAAGTAAGCGGTTCTCAATGCTTGAAAATATTATTTTTATGGGAGACTACAAACAACACATGAGGTCTGTTCGTTATTCAGTTTATTCAGTTATTTTACACTATTTCACACTTTTTGAACCCACTTAGTCCTAAAATACATCTTACATTAAGGCGATTACGTAAAAAAGAATAAAATAGTATATTTTATTCTTTTAACAATTAATATCTTAATAACAATCAAACCTAGTAAACTTTCAAAAATAAATATTTTTCTAACAAAACGGTCAAAAAATTCAGTTTTTTTTTTAATACTCTGATTTATGTTGAATTAGTTTTTAACAAAATATCGTAAGAACCGTTTTCGAGATATTCCGAAATGCATGACACATTTTTATTAACCCTATATTTAATTTTATCATATAAAAATATCAAATTGATCCGGTAAATATTCTCAAAGATATACGCATAGTTGTAAGGACCCCTTCAAGCGCTAGACCCGTATTTTAAAACTTCAAATGCGTTTATCTTGAAACTAGGTTTTCAGTAAAACTAAAAGGAAAATTATTTGGCTTTTCTCCAGAATAAAGATTTTTATATATTATTTTAAAAAATATACTTTTTTTTATAGATATTATTATCGAAAGGGTAGTCTGCTCTCGCAATAATAGTAAAAAACATGAAAAATACATAAAGGTTTAATTCTTTATAAAATTGATTTGTTTTAAGTACTATAATAAAATAATTATTTTTTGAAATTATATAAAAAAATTTAAAATAAACACTTGAAAACATTGGCAACCCGTTATAAGATAGGTAATTGTCTCGAAAGTTGCCCTCTCCGATCCCGACCAAACTTGGTATATGGGGCTTTCCGGGGCGCTGGGCCACGAATCTGAAAAATATCCCCGACAACGTTTCGCTTTCGAGACATTCATCATCAAAATTGAAAATCAAACCAACCTTATTCACACCATTCCTCCTTCCTTTTGCACAGAATTCTTGATCTTTTCACTAAATCGGCACACAATATCCTAAAAACACCCTTCAAAAACTCGTTCTTACATCCATCTTACACCTTTTTTCATTTAATTGCAAACCTCCACTTTCACACGTCGGATCGGCCGCAAAACCCTGTATACACCAGGGAATTATGGCCGCCTAGCTTAAAAGTAAAGCTTCGGGAAATTTTAAAGGAAAAAAGGTGTAAAAAAAAATAAAAATACAAGGTTCTAAAGAGTGTTTATAAAATATTGTGTGCCACTCTTTATAAAAATCAAAATTGTGTACAAAAAGAAGGGGGAATATAGTGAAAAAAAGGCTAGTCCGACCTCAACCCCGACGATGAACATCTCGGAAAAGCTCCGAAAAATATCAATGCAATTAAATGGGAAAGGATGGATGTAAGACGAGTTTTTAAGGGTGTTTAGGTTTTTGCCATTTAGTGAAAAGATCAAGAATTCTGTGCAAAAGGAAGGAGGAATGGTGTGAATAAGGTTGGTTTGATTTTCAATTTTGATGATGAATGTCTCGAAAGCGAAACGTTGCCGAGGGAATATTTTTTCAGATTCGTGGTCAGCGCCCCGGAAAGCCCCCATATACCAAGTTTGGTCGGGATCGGAGAGGGGGCAACTTTCGAGACAATTACCTATCCTATAACGGGTTGCCAATGTTTTCAAGTAAGTTTATTTTCAATTTTTATATAATTTCATAAAAATAATTATTTTATTATAGTACTTAAAACAAATCAATTTTATAAAGAATTAAACCTTTTTATGTCTTTTCATGTTTTTTGTTACTATTATTGCGAGAGCAGACTAGCTCTCCATATTATCTATAAAAAAAAAAACAAAAAAAGTATAATTTTTTAAAAAAGCCAAATAATTTTTCTTTTAATTTGATATTCCCAGAAATCAAAATAAACTATAAAAACCTATCTATAGGTTTTCAGTGTCGGTGAGCATAATTTCTTCGAAACGGCTAGACTGGTCGGGTTCAAAATTTTACACAATGTTTTTAAATATATTCCCCAGGTATTAATCATAGGAATAGAATTTCTAAAAATTATTTCGATTTTGTTAAAACCAATTGAAGTTGGAAATTTCTGCAAATTTTTTTTGTCAAAAATCAAAATTTTGACTATTTATTATATTAATACCTGCATCCATCTATTTGCTGTATAATTTTTTTGTTAAATTTTCAGTTTTAAATACCACTGGTCACCTTTTTTAGAGGACCTTCAGGAGATCGTCTACAGGGGCAATGCAATAGGGCAGTGTTTCTCAAACGTTTTCACAATATGGAACCCTTTTTACCAGGAAAAATAAACATGGAACCCTCTTAATGCTGCACAAATAAATATTTTTGCATTTTAAATTATAGGAATCGATAGCTCGAATATTATAATTTTTTTACAAAATATATTAGTAATACACTTTAAAATATTTTATTAAATAACCTAAAAGGAATTTAAACATGAAATAATAAAAAGGGTACCTTTATACATAGATAAGGCTATCAATGCAAGAAATGACCCTAGTTTCATTCTTCACGCATTTTTTTTTTATCTTGGGACAGTCCACGAACGCTGTGGCCGTACTGTACCATGGAAGTGTGGTAAGAGGGAGTTTACTCGTACGAGACTTAAATTTTTGGAGATCTGGAAAAAAAGGGAAAACTTCTGCGTGTAGCAAGTTCCATAGTCTGGACAGGGATAAAGGAACAAAGTTGTGTTGGCCCCTTTAAGTTGGACTGTAGAAGGATATATAATAGTGGCACTACGTGTTGCTCTGCTGGGAGCTGCCAGAGGAGGAATTATACTCGCCAACTTTTCGGAGGAATGAAAATACCTACAGTGTTGTTCAGCCAAAGGGAAAATAAATTCAATATTAAATAAATGGGGCGATTTCGGAAAATGCTCGGATATGTCGATTGGTAAATTGCGCATTTTTTCAACTAAAACTGTTTATACGGGGTGTGTGTGACAGTATTGGCCATCCTTTTTTTAAATGCAACACCCTGTAAATTATCTTTTGTTATCTCAAAACATTCGCTTGTTTAGCTGCCCTTTATACCTATCTTCAACTGTTTCGGAAAATTAAGCCTTTCAGGTTTATCCCACTGCCTTTTATGCCACTTTCTTGAGGGTTACTTTTGTGCATATACCGACCAGAGGCAGTTTTTCGTCAGTTCAGGGACAGGGCGTGCGGGAGAGAAAGAAGAATTAATTTGTATAACATTTCCCTGCTCCGTTGATTAATTCGGGAGGGGTATATACACCTCCGACAAATTAAGAGAGAGAGAGAGGGAGAGAGGTTATACACCTATTCTTGCTTCGCTCTTGCACGCTTGTTCCCACGGCTGTTTCTAGCAGGTATATGCTTGCATAGTAACCCTTAAGTAAGTGGCAAGCATGCAAAGGACAATACATCTAAAAGCACCTAATATTTCCTAAAAAGTTAAAAATAGGTATAGGAATTGAATGAAATATATCTAGAATGTTCAAGAATCCAAAAATTTTAAAAAAATTTTTGGGGTTTGCATTTAAATTAGAAAAGTAGTGTTGGCCACTATTACGACAACCCCGTATAAGTATTTACTGAAAATGCAATTTAATATGATAGACGTGTCCGAGTGTTTTTCGAACACGCCCCCGTTTATTTATAATTAAATTTATTCCATTTGGCTGATACACACTGTATAAAAGAGCGACAGATACCTTACAGCCAGTCGGTGGGCTACGGAAGGAAGCTTTTCTGTAAGCAGCTCTTCTTGAATAAAGTCAGTAAATGCTATGTTGTATGACGCGCCACTCCCCAGGCATTAAAAAAAAAATAAATTAGCAAAATATGAGTTTTGACGATAACGAATTTACGAAAAAAATACAAATAGAGGATTTGCTTGTGATAGTCCGATTATTTACTAGCAAATTTCATTTTTTTTTACCAGTGTTTCCCTTAAGGCTACTAGCATCTGGTAAATTTAGTGTGGATCCATGTCTCACTTTTTAGATAAAAAATTTTAAAACCGAAGTGCTGCCACTGGGTCTTATTGATGAAAGTTGCAGTCTCATTTTGGGCTCCGCGTCCAACTTACTGCATGCGATACTTATTTTTCGGTAATCCGTAAGTCGAAACCCAGTCAGGATTCTGGACTCGGAGAATCTTTTTTTATTTCGCGGAACCCTTGCCGAAGTCTTCGCACGACTTCGGCAAGGGTCCGCGTCCGCGGAACATACTTTAAGAAACGCACGCTGCAATAGGGTATTCTTCAAAACGAACAATGGGGCTTTAAAGCTTGAGAAATTTGCTACATGCACATGTATTTCTCACGTTTGTTAAATAGAATGCCTCTTCATAAAAAATTCTTAAAAAACAAGTTTTTCGAGTTTCCAACTTAATTCCATTAATTTAATCGGTGTTCAAAAAAAAAAAAACCCTGTCTCTTATAACTATACTTAACCTAAATTTATTTTTATCTTAAAATAAAGCAACATAGTCGATTTTGTTGCTGAAAAGCGTCGAGCACAAAAGGGTTTCCATTCCCATGCGAAACAGCTTACACGTTTTGTATTGATCCGGACCGCGACTATTGTATGGCAAAATTACGAGTAGCTGTGTCGTATTTCCAGAAGTATTTGCCATCAAGTTAATCCGGAAGTTTTCCGGAACTAATACGGGGTACTTGAAAAATACGTGCAAAAATTTAAAAACCGACTAACATCACAATAGGTCGATTTAAGTCAGTGTAGTCATAGGTCGTCACAAATTTTAAGAAATATTGGTGTTCCTTATTTTTTTACAAGTAGATTAGGGTGTCACTTGTGTGGGAAAATTTGAATAACAGCTGTCGACGTCATCCAGAACCGTGGGAAAATGGCACACGCCAATCACCTGAATAGAGTAATTTACCTGGGCACGCGCCAGTCACCTGGACAAGCCTTAATTACCATTGGTGAAATATCTGGGCACGCCCAATTATCAGTCAAAGCGCTAATTACCTGATCAATTACCCAGGCACGCGGCAATCACCTGGACACGCCAATCACCCGAGACTGTTACTTCAGAGGTCATTATTTTATACCACCCATATCTTGTATAATAACCTGACCTAACCTAACTAATTTTTAATTAACTGCGCATCAAGGCTAGCAACGTACTATAATTATAGTAGGGTATGTACTATCATGCCTGTACTATAATTCTTAAACTTACTACAATTTCTAAAAACCATATTTTTAAACCAAAAAAAAACAATTTTTTTTTAATCAGTTTCAAAATGTTTGTCATGTGGCACCGAAGTGACTGTTGATACTCTACAATAGAGAGTAGAGAACATTTCAATATAGTTCCTCTAGCGTACAGCACATCAATTACTTCAATTGACGTGTGTAAACATCTGCAAATAAGGATGCAAAAGATACATCAATGTTTCTGAAACATCGATGTTTCAGCCAAAAAACATCGATGTTTGCTATCGATGTTCACTGTTGCAAAACATCGATACATCTATGTTATTTTAAACGATGTTTTAACATCGATGTTTTTATAAGTGGTTATTTCTTTATTAATACAATTGACAAAAATAAAAATTACAAACCAATAAAACCTAGGGTTTACAAACAAAAAATCATCCATTTTTGCCTGCCATCTGTTTGAAAAGTTTGGTACTTTTTTTAGAGTGAGCGTGAATCACACACGTGCTACACAAGTCTACACCTTCCTAATCTAATCTAAAGACTTATCCCTTTAATAATTTACATAAAATTTAAATATTTAATAGTGCATTAAAAAAAATTCAATAAAACATCGATGTTTTCTGCGCGATGTTCTTTGTACTTCGATGTTTGTTCTAAAACATCGATGCATCGATACATCGAAGTTCATACTTTCGATATTTGCATCCCTATCTACAAACTACTGATCACTCCCAAAAATTATGGAGGGTAGAGATCAGGAGCACCATCTCTTATGGCTGTTTGGCTCAAAAAGTGGCTCCAGAATAGCATTAAATAAAGAGGCGCTGGTGTAGCGGAATGTTTGGTGTGAACTTGACCGTAATAAATAAAGTGAAGTTTGCTAAGGGAAATAATAAAATATCACGAGTCAGTAATCATATTTTCAATAATTTGTTCATTTTAAATTACACTTCCAATTCAACAGTTCTATAAAAAAAATACCAACATTTCACCATTATTTAGTGCGATGGAATTAATTGAGATTATTTCTTCTAACCTTATATATTTTTTCAAATGTACTATAATTTTGCGGCCCTGGTACCACATTCCCACACTCCAGGTTGCTAACCTGCTGCGCATGGCATTATTTTAAACATAACCTAACTTATTTTTGCCTGGTTTACAATATGCTAATCGATTTTAATGTTTTTTGGTATACTCTTAAAATTGTGTTAGATGGTTACAGTATAAAATGTGTATTAATTCTCCATCAAATTGTTAAATTTATTTTGGAGATTTATTATGATTTAGAATTGTGCAATTCTTTTACCAACCTATGTCATTTGAAAACTGTAAAGAGTTTGTTAAATCAAGTACAGAAATTGTACATAATAAATCTCCAAATAAAATTATATAGTGTTGTAAATGGAAATATTGGGAATTTCTGAACGTGTGCCGGAAATATTGAAAAAATTGGAAAAAATTAAGCACCCTCTTTAAACCATTTGAAAAAAAAGGTTTATACGTATTTTTTTATTTAAAATTTTGGGGGTTCATTCGGGCATAATGTTTTTCTTAAAAACGTAAAGTTATCGATAATTTTAAAAACTATATGAAGCCAACATTTAATCAGGCTTCTGCTGTAATAGTTTTTAAATTTGGATTAGTTTTTAATATTTCCTTCACTGAAAGTCACCCTAAAATGTTTAGATACTATTTTCTCTTAACTCGACTCATATTTCAAAAATCCGTTACAGCAGAGGCATAGATTATTTACTTACCTTTAAAATTGTGTATAATTTATGTCATTTAAGTGAAAAATAGTTACCGAAAAACGTTATCTCCTGTAGGCTTGCAATCGGAAACAACATCGCATCGATACACCGAATTTGGAAGAACCTAAATAAAATATAATATTTTTAATGCGGCTATACGAAAATTGTGGTAGTGGGAGTTTGTTAGTCTCCGCCCACCGTCTCCGCGTCCTTTCGCCCGACCCCTAAGGTGTAGCGTAAATGCACTCTTAAGTACTACAAATTTTTTACCAGAAAAATAATATCCATAAAAGTACGTATATTATTACAATTACGGATAATAAAAGTCTCGAAGTTGAGTATTTACCGATTATTGCTTGATGGCTATTGCTTATTTTAGAAAATGTTAAATTGCAGCCCTATGCACTATGCATTTATGCTTAATACAATAGTAAAGGTGTTGAATGACATTGATGAAGATATGCCTCTTGATCATTGCACAACTTGTGTCTCGTGCCCGTGGGTAATTACTTTTTTAGAAAACTTATTTTTAATACTTAAACCTTTTTTATATTAATGTATTATGCGTTTTAATTTAATTTCATTTAATGTCATTGTTTTTCTGTTTAAACGTTAATCAGCAAAAAAAATACAATAGTGCCGATTTTAGTTTGATCACCCTGTATACTGATTTTCGCAAAACCCAAAATATAAAAAAACTTCCGTAGGCGGAAGATAACCCAATATCATATAATTTCCATATACTGCTCGTATGTATTTCGCGCACGTAGCTGTCTGAAACATATGGACATACTACACGATAAAATATTAATAACATTTAAAATGTCAACGTTGTTTTTCGTCCCCACAATTCTGTAGTTATAAATAATAGAAAGCGTGGTAAAAAAACCCGACGAGTTTTACTGCCGTTTTATATTATCAACAGCTTGCTTAAACCAGACTTAATTAATAAACAACTTAAAAAATGTTGTTTTAAAAAGTTCACATATAATAGTGACTCCAAAAGAGGTTTCGTGATCGACTAAGGTCCTTGAATGCTTCCTGCTGAATTTGAATATTCAAGCTGCTTTTCACGAAAAGTGGTCGGAAAATTTTTATTGACATTTTCATTATTTGAAACGCTATAACTGTTGCGAGTTATTACTTTTGCCTGCATTTTGCTGAGATACATCTTATTTTCAAAAATTTAAACTTGTGCTTTTAGCTAATTTACGTGATCCTTAGTAAAAAGGTTTTTCAATTACAATACAGGGTGTTCCATTTTTAAGATAAAGGATAAGTCAAATATAAAAACGCCTTTTGCATAAAAAACAGAAGAGATAGGTATAGGAAACCCTAATATTGTCTTAAAGGGAATTTAGTTCCGCGTCAAAAAAGGCCACTAAATACAGGGTGTTCCATTTAACTTAAGGAAGTTATTTAATAAAATGTGTGTCCAAACTTTGAGGCAATTTTTTCAACACTCTGTTTAATATTAAGGTAAAACTTTTATGTGATAGTTAACTTAAACCTTGAGCTAAGCAATAAATTTAATTACGAGCAGCTCGTTATATGTTACAGGGTGTAAACAATTTTTAAATTATGGTCTGTATTTTTAAATTTCTCTAAATTCTCAGAAACGGTGAGTTTTAGGTATAGGAAATATAACAATAACTCACCTTTATTTGGTCTATAGTATCTAAAAATAGAAAAAAAATATGGGGTGTTCCATAAGAAAAAATATAACTTTGATATGTACTTTCTTTTTGGGTCACCCTGTATATTTCAAAATAATTTTGGAATATGCTCTTCATGGACCCACATATGACCGTGCTAAAAGTTTTTCCCCAACTCGTTTCATTTCTCGTAGAAAAACCGAGGCGAATGGGGTGGGCCACCCTGTATACCTGGCAGAACGCTTAACATTTTTCGATCTCTTATGCTACTATGGTTATGGAACATCCTTTAAATTGTTTTATTTTTTATTTAAATCATATAAATAATTTATAAAGGCAGATACTCGTTCAGAATAATCTTGAGAAAATTGTAATCATATTATTAACATTAAGTTTGTTTAGTGTTAAATTTTTAAAACATTTCTCTTATTAAGCTACCTATTTCTTCTAGGCTTAAAGCATTTCTTAATTAAATTATTGTATTTACCTATTTATTTACTACATTAATTCAACTGAAAAAAAATGTGCTACGTCTTTGTGGCTGCTATATACCTGGCAGGACGCTTGTCATTTCTCTATGTCTTATGTTGCTATTATTTGTATTATTTGACTGTAAGCCTAGAAAAAGTAGATAACTTAATTTAAGAAATGTTTTAAAAGTTTAACGCTAAAGAAACAACATAAACATTTTTTTGTGATGTTAAAAATTAGATTTTTTAGAACGATTAACTCTCACGTTAAAGCTGTAGACCTAAGTTTTAAAGCTGCATATGACAGAACCCTTTAAAATATCGATAAATTGATATAATTTTTTTTTGTTATAAAATATAAAAATGTATAATGTTACAAATACCAAATAACAATATTCTAGAATTAACTAAATAACTAAATCTATATTTAAAAATTAAAAACTTCATCAAGCTCTAGGTCTTCCTGGATTGTACCTAGTACCATGCTGCATTACCCCGTTGCACAGCTAAGCCAATTCTTTGGATAATGAAACTTCGAGATTTTTTGCATGGATTTTTATTTTGCAAATTTATTTATAAAACCCTTAGCTTCATCACCCAAAGGACCAAAAGTTTCAACAGCAAAAGGAATGAAGATAAAGCGGTCTTCAAACTCTTTATATTTTAGATGTTTTTTATTCTCGGCAAGACGAGCAGCCGCACCTACTAAATTAGAAGTTTTGTCCAGATAGGATTTTGCAAGTGTATGGCTCCACGTAGCGTCCCAAAGTAATTGTTTTCTAGGGAATTAAGGTCATTTCATCTACACGTTTTCCATCGCTTCTGCAAACTCCAAGAGGCTCAAACACAGAAGGATTTTTAGCTGAGCTCTCTTGATAATGTCATTTATCTAACTGTGTCTAGAAGAACGCCCTGCAGCTTAACCCATGTAGGCCAAAAATATCAGCATTTTCGCCGCAAACGCAGGTGTGCTCTTCACACACAGGCTGACCAAGTCTTAGAGTGATGGAAATATAGAATGTTTCTAATTAGTTTATTGAATATCAAACTGAAGAGTTAAACATCTGTACTTTTTTTAAATGGAACACCGTATATTTTAATCAATAGATAAGATTTTCATGAGAATTCGAGTGATATAGTGGTTGCTGGGTTATTTCCACGGTTCTGCTAGCATTAGTCTAAAAACTGCATGATATGTAAGGATAGTTTCACCTGAAAAAACCGCCTGCCACAGGTCACAGGTGCTTATTTGTCAAAGTCAAGATTTTAAAAATACGTTTATTACTTTTGGACTAGTTTTAAAATGAGGTTTTCATCAGAAGAACGGCTTCAAATTATATTATATCTAAAAATGATATGATATATCCATTTCTAAACCAAGCAGCAAATTACAATAAACGGAAAAATTAAAATACAATAGATGTAAAATATGGTGGTAATAAGAACACTTATAACAAAAAATTATAATATTACTAATAATTTAAATGTTCTATATGACTCCGTTATTTTCGAAACATGATCTATAACCCCTCCTTAGCCTTTTTAAGTTCGCGGATATTATTTAAGGTTCTTGGTTAAGACGATTAATTTGATTTACATTTTTTTCTCTCATTTCTTCCGTGTTTGTGTTCCATTTTGTCAAACGACATTTTTCAAGTGACCCCATTAAAAATTGTAATATCTGGACTATTAGGTGGCCATCTAATAGTGCCATAACGTCCAATCCACTGATTGTATCGGCGATTGAGATACTGCACAACTTGACGAACAGCATGGGACGGCGCTCCGTCTTGTTGCCAAATTATCTTGCGATACGTTTCAAGTGGCAATTCTTATAAAATGTCCTTAATATCGTTTTCAAGAAGATTGAGATATCTTTCTCCAGTTAAGGATCCCTCATAGAATATTGGCTGACCTATTGTTAAGCACACCACACCAGACATGAAGACAAGACCTCCCTTGGTATTTAATCTCTTGAAATTTTCTGGGATTTTGTCTTGCCCAGCTATGCGTATTGCGTCGGTTAAACATTCCCGATGTAGTGAACGTAGCTTCATCAAGGAAGTTTAAAGGTGTATGGAAGCCCAATACTGTAGAACAAAATTGTCCAGGCGTGCAGGGCAGCGGGAATAGGGGGATTGGCCCCGCGGAGTTTGCGCAATGAATAGTAGGTCAGAGTCGGATTTCCAAAATTCTTAGTTACTATCTATAAAATTGACATCATCAATGTCAAATGTCAAATTCAAGCATTCACTGTTTTTTTTTTTTTGCACAAAATTGTTTGTTATTAAACGATACTACCATAGAATATTTAAAATTATTGTGTAATATTGGATTTTATATCATCTGATATAATATGGAAAGAATAGATGGCGCCACTTTACAGCCTTCTTTTTAAATGGTCGATATTTTTGGGAGTTTTGTATTTTTACCAAAAATCTTTGTAAATAAATAAAAACACGATTTTTTTAAATAAATTTCAAACATTGTATGATAGTTTCATGTACTTATCACCAATTTTGTGATAAAAGAAGGGCAAGATAGTGTAAATGAGTTTAATCTAATCCTAAGATTGTGGTTGTACATTAAAAAGTGAAAATTTTTATAACTGCTTTTTAGGCATATACTTTTCATTAATAACAAACATCCATGAGACAGAATAACAGTGGTTAAAAATGTTTAGTAACCTTTGGTACCTAGGTATCCATTGTAACAGTAACCGTTAATCCGTTAAATATTATGTGTCTACAGTATGTCGAGCTTGTGAAAAGTTGAGAATGTAAGTTTAAGAAACCAAAAATCTAATTTCTTTTTAAACAAATACAAAAAAAGCAAAAAAGAACTTTAACATAAAATTGTACTTTCTTTCATTCAATTAGAGGGACCTGTATATATTAAAATTTGCCTGCTCTGCCCAGTAATTAATAATTTTGATCCTTTAAAAGAATGTACTAAATTATTAAATGAAATAAAAGTACCTAAATGTAAACCTTATTTCTTTTTAATAATCCACAGAAATACACTAACATTGTGGAAATCATCTAAAAGATAGTTAAGATTGCATTACTTTTCTCACTGCTATTTCCTATGAAATTTTCATTTTCTATTATTCATAATTGATATATTATTATTTATTCGGTTACCTAACGTTACGTCTCATAAGAAGCACCTAATTTAAATATAAGAAATACGTACCTAAAGTAAAAAATGCCTGGTATGTTACCCTTAGATTTGCAAGACAAAGCCATACAACCTCTAGTCATTTTGTTACAATATTATAAGTAACAAACAATAAACACAAAATTATAGTCACAATTTAATAAACACTAATCACTTAAATAAGAAGGTTTTTATCAATCCAAAAAACTTCTGCAACCACAAAATATAATCACACAAAGCAAAACAATCGAAACTAATACGGCTCTTATAAAAGTATAATGTGTTGCCTAACTACACACTGATTTATCAGTGTGTAAATAGGCAACACATTAAATTATTTTGTGGAATTTCGTTATTGCGCAAAATCGGCGGGGCCAACTCTGACAGTTATTTTCATACTGGGCTGGACATTTTTTGATCGAATGGGCCAAAGCATTGGGCTTCCATACACCTTTAAACTTCCTTGAGCTTCATCCGTCCAAAGAATCGTTTGAAACAGGGTAGGATCGTTATCTTGTTCATGGATTAAAATTTGGGAAACAAATTGAAAGCGAAGTTCTTTTTGTTCACGTATTAAATGCTGCACTGGAAGAACTGGATATGGAAGGTACTTAAAATATTTCAGTGTTCTCTGAACCGTCGCATAGGTTACTCTTCTTGCAGGGCCATACCTTAAGCCTCTAACTGCGTCAGTAATTGACTTTATGGGATACAAAGTAAAATAATTTAGAATAGCTCGATCCCGGTTTCTTTTTCTCATTGTAGTCCTTTTTCTAATATGTAACGATTTTGTTTCTTCGAATAAGACCTTCAGTTTTAAAATCGTTTTTACTGATATATTTTGGTGGAAACTTGCAACATATCTTCGTTGTGTCCCTGGCGTTTTCTCCACATTTATAATAGAAAGTTATATTTTGAAGCCGTTCTTTTGATGAAAACCTTATTATAAAACTACTTCAAAAAGTAATAAACGTATTTTTAAAATTCTTGACTTTGACAAATAAGCACCTGTGACCTGTGGCAGCCAGGTTTTTTCAGGTGAAACTATCCTTATAGTATCTCGCAGTTTTTAGACAATTGCAGCAGAACCGTAGGAAATAAACCCAGCAACTCCTATATCACCGAATTTCTCGTAAAAATCTCTATCTATTGATATAAAAATATACGGGGTATATTTAAAAAATACGTCACTCGTGCTGTAACTCTTTTGTTGTTGTTTTAAATGTTTTTATGATTAGCTTATTGAATACGGAAAAAAATACACGAAATGGCTATATTCGTTTTTTAAAAAAGTACAAGGAAGTTCAAAAATAAAGCCCTGTACATTATTCGTATAACAAAACTACTAGCTTTAATACATTTTTAAATCTCATTTTGGCAAAAAACCGCCTCTATCACATTTTCTATTAAAGGTGCAATTAAAATTAATTCGCGCCCTGTTAAAGCTCATCCCGTCGTTTCCCTTAATCGGGCTTTTTTGAGGCCCGTTTCGGTCGCGGCAGCTTCCGTTCTGCGCTTATAATGCACCTTCATTTCCTCTACTTCCGATTCAACCGCCATTTTGCTCTCTGGAATGGTGTCTTTATCTATTACTACCGGCAGATTAATATTTTCGAACGTATCTAGGCATAGACACCTGGAAAATTAAACCGAAGTTATTGGATATCTTCCTGGGCAACTAGAAAATTTTCCTATTTTAATTAAGTTTTGGAATTGGCCACAGCAAGTCATAAATAATGTCATAAAATAAAGTTTAATTAAATTAAATTTTGATTACGTAAAAAGCTTGCTTTACCCAATATGGCCGTCATGTGAAAAATGATAATACATAGTTATTTTAAAACTTTTTAC
This sequence comes from Listronotus oregonensis, assembly GCA_019359885.1. Taxonomy (NCBI): domain Eukaryota; kingdom Metazoa; phylum Arthropoda; class Insecta; order Coleoptera; family Curculionidae; genus Listronotus; species Listronotus oregonensis. The sequence continues at coordinate 28,877 of JAHBCN010009531.1, forward strand.
AGTAAACCCACATACACAACATATACACAACCAAACTTATATGGAATCACTCTTTATTTCTGACTTAACTTTTTGTAAGGAAAAATTTGGTATCTAACTTTAAAATAAGGCTTTTTGTTGTAAACAAACCTGATAAAAAAAGGAAACTGTTACAATTTATTATTTTGTAAATTTTGTGTTCAGTAGTAAAATTACGGTTCTCCCTCCGGTAATTTTATTTCGGTTCAAAAAAAAATGCCTTATGATGGACTAACAGATGTGCAAAGAGGAAAAATTAAACAAGGAATGTCCCAAACAGACGTAGAAGAAATAGTAGGGGTTACCCAGGGTGTTGTATCGAAAGTATATGCAAGGTACTTGGAACTAGGAACTCTTAAAAACAGTCCCAGACAAAGTCGTCAAAAAGTCACAACTGAGCAACAGGACCGCTTTGTGTGCCAAATTGCTAGAAGAAATTTCAGAGTTTTTTATCCAGAGCTGCAACGACCACTTCTAGAAGCTACAGGTGTGAACGTTTTAGTTGAAACCATAAGAAAAAGACTTCGCGCTCGATGGTTGTACAGTAGGAGAGAGTTACAGATCCCACAGTTATCTAGGCAAAATAAAATTGACCGTGTGTCTAACACCGAAACTTGGCATTGAGAATTGACAAAATGTTCTTTTTTCGGATTAGACCAGAATTGGCCTAAGATCAGATGACCATCGAATTCGCGTTCTTAAAGCTTCAGGAAGACGAGCGAGACTTCAGGCTGCCAGATCTGTTCCAAGATATGAAGGAGAAACTGTAATGTTCTGGGGAGGTATAATACTGGGAACAAAAACTCTATTGTTACCACTTTAACAAGCGGATGAGCTAGCGAGACAGAGATCATCCACACCAAACTTTGGACCAGAACCTGCCCTTGGAGTGACGAAAACCACAGCACGAGGGCAAACCAGGGAAAGGATCCGAAACAAACACGAGGAATACTAGGAAAACCTCAGTAGAATTAGACATGGAAAAAGCTTCATAAGGGGCCCATCTAAAAAAACCAAGGAAGAACTACTAAGACAAAGTAGGAAAAGACTTCGCATAACGGTAGGGTTGCTAACAGGGCATGATAACCTAAGAGGACACCTACACAAGATGGGCTCATGCATTGGGGGCCCAAGTTGCAGAATGTGCGACGAGGGGGAAGAAACAGCCTACCATACACGGACGTAGCTATAGCTTTGACAAGGGAGGGGTCCCCAAAGAGGAAATTGATGCTCTACTAGAGAAAAAGCAAGTTCCCAAGGCTAGTAAGATACTCAATCGCATCTGTCATTAAACTCCAAACACCCTGCGATTTTGCATTCTCATAGTCACCCTAGCAAATTGGTTATTAATGATGCTCATTTGAAAACCTTACACGGCGGAAACCAGCTAACATTAGCATACATTCGGAAAATGTACTGGATCGTTAATGAGAAAAGAACATTGGAAAATGCATAAAGTGTATTCGATTGATTCAAGGCCCAGACAGGCGAGCAATTAATGGGACAACTTTCGACAACACAAGTTACACCATCACAACCATTTTCCCACGCTGGACCCGAGGCTGGACCATTACAAATCAAGACGTTCAAGGGCAGAGGCAATAAAAGTTACGAAGGTCCACATACTCTTTTGACAAAAGTTCATTCATCTCTGGTCCGTTTTGTAAAAAAAAACATACATGATTTGTTAGTTTTATACTTTTTAAAAGCGACACTTCTTTCTGTATTTTTTTTTATCTTGAGACAGTCCACGAAGGCTGATGCCTAAGTACTAACGTACCGTGGGTATCTTAAGTGTGGTGAGAGGAAGTTTGTTCACACGGGACTTAAATATTTGGAGATTGGGAGGAGAAGGAAAACTTCTGCGGGCAGCAGGTTCCACAGTCTTGACACTCTAGGGATGAAGGAACGAAGAAAGCGGGAAGTTCGGGGCTTCTCTAACTGAACTCTAAAAGCATGCATAAAAGCTGCACTACGTGTTGCTCTGTTGGGAGTCGCCAGAGAAGGAATTATACTGGCCAATTCCTCTGAGCAGAAGCCGTGAAAATATCTATAGAGGAGCGACAGATCCTCCACAGCTCGACGGCGGGCAAGAAGTGTCCTTCCTGTGAGCGTTGGATCATTAATAAGACGAATGGGTCTTCTTTGAATGGAGTCCAGAATGCTAAGTGTTGTAGGGGATGCGATTTCCCAGACATGAGAACAATATTCTAAAGAGGGTCTGATTTGGGATACATACAGAGTGTACAGATTGGAAGAAGAGAAATATTTTCTGGCTGGAAGAGGAATCCAAGCTTTTTTGAAGCTGCCGAGGCTATGGATGTAATGTGTTTGTGCCAGTTGAGATTATTCTTAAAAGTAACGCCGACAAGATTAAACGACTCTTTGCTCTGCAGAACTTGGCCGCTCATATGTAAGGGATGAGTTGGCAGACTTTTTCGCGACACCGAACATGATTTGTGTTTTCGAGGCATTAAATTGAACAAGATTTTTGGCGCCCCAATCCAAGATAAGTTTGAGGTCTTGTGAAAGAGATATCTGCATTGACCTGCGCTTGTTTTCTAAGTCAGAATTACATGGTGGCTTAAGAAATTGAATACTAGAATGGAGGGTACTATCGTCAGCAAAACTATGAATGGGATTGATTGTGGAAGAGAGAAGATCGTTAATGTGTAAAAGAAACAGCGTGGGAGCCAGCACTGAGCCCTGGGGCACCCCAGCATTAATTTGGTAGAAGCTGGAGGAATGACCATCTACACTAACGTTGATTAGAAAGGAAACTGGAAAGCCAAATGCAAAGCTTAGGTGGAAGACCGTAAGAAGGAAGTTTGTTAAGAAGCCATGCCAGACCTGATCGAAAGCTTTGGATATGTCAAGAGCAACACTCTGGGATTCACCAAGAAACTCAAGGGACTTATTCCAGTTATGTGAGACAAAGGAAAGAAGATCAGCTGTGGATCTTCTGTGACGGAATCCATATGGTCTATTATGTAAGATCTTATGTTTTCAGATACTTAGATTTGGGAATTAATGAATTTTTCCATTACTTTGCAAACAACTGAAAGAAGAGATATTGGTCTATAGTTAGAAGGGAGAGTTTTGGATCCTTTTTTGGGGACAGGTTGCACACGCGCAGCTTTCCAACAATTGCGCAACGCGAAGGACAAAATAGACTAGACTAGCTTGGTTTGGTGTGCGCCGCAAAAGCGCGGGTGGCGGCGGGAACAATGCAATTCCCCCCTGCGCGTGACGGACTAAGCAACTATCGTTTTCTACAATCGGCGCGGTGCATGTTATTTTTTTCTGTTGGACAAGTAAGATGGATATGAATGGGGTCCGGACCCCCAACCCCTCCTTATATACGTCCGTGCTACCATATCCTATGCGAATGTAAAGCATTGAATCACAAAAGACAGACATTATTTGAGCAACCGAAAATAAGCCCACAGGAATATATTAACCAACCAGTCTCGGGATTAGACAGACTTGTGAAGAAAAGATAATGGAGATTTGTATAAAAGATAATGGTAGGTTAGGACAAAAGCCCAAAGGGTCGCTCTTCCGGTAGTGAATCAAGACAGCTCCCAGGGAAGAAGAAGAAGACTTAAACAAACTTTAACGGGTAGGAGGTATATTGATTTAGTGCTGGAACCAATTGGGGATAATTTTATCTTCATGCACAATAGTGCACCTCCCCATACCAACAGAGTGGCCAGAGAATGTCTTGAAACGGAAGGTGTCACAGTTTTAGACTGGCCTGCATGTTCACCAGACCTAAATCACATCGAACACTTGTGGGATTAGCGCAAAAGAAGGAAATGTCGCACAGTTTATTGATGCAGCGTTAGTAAAATGGGAAAACATACCCAAAGACAGTGTTGACAATTTAATAAGAAGCATGCCAACGCGAATTGAAGCTTGCATAAGAAATAGAGGTGGCAACAAGGATTTATAAAATAAGCAATTTTCTTTTTGTTTTTGCTTTTTGACCATGAAAAATTTAAATCTCATTGCATTTCTGAAACCAACAAAAATAATAGATACCATATAAGTTTGGTTGTGTGGATAGTAAAACGCATCCTACGCTTTTTTACTATAATTGAATCATTTTGTTAATAACTTTTTTTTATTTTATACTTATACCAAATCAATTAGTCATAATTTTTTTGGACACTAACACAAACTCTTCTATCTATATAAAAAGTATTTCCTACTTTTTAGTTTATACTAAAGAAAGAAGAAGTGAGCTTCTATCTTTAAAACATATTTAAACCATAAAGCACCCAGGTCGACAATATTTCAACATTTTTTGTTAAGCCCTTTTTTTTAAGGGGAAAAAAATGGTGTATAAAAGTGAAAAAAAAAATGCCCCCAACTCAAAAGTTTGGTTTTCTAAAAGGGAAAACCTGATCGCGTAAAAAATTAAAAATTTTGTTTTAGTTGGGGGCTTTATCACGTGGGTTGAATAACGACTAAATCAGCTGTTGTGATGATATTGTTATGCTGAAAATAGAAAACTCGCTTTTAGAATTTTTTTAAATGCTCTGATTAGAAATCGGATTTTTGCTTGTCTGGATATGACCACAGCCACATTCTTTTACTTGCTATGTAAAAGTATTGTAATCGCAAGAATATCGCACCAGGATGTTATGGCACATCGCTGTGAGTTCTTAGATTACAGAAAACGTGGTTTAAAATTTTATAGATTTGTCAGTCTGTTTGTTGATGCATTTTAAAAAATCTCACCTAAGATTAGTGAGGGTTAGGAGGGGGAGGGAGTTGGGCCAAATATCACGACATTTCACTAAGGGGAGAGAGGGGGGGAAAATTGCCAAAATCGCATCACGTAATTAATGGACGCCAACTAATTGTTTCAAAGTACTTCCCTTTTTATTTTCTTTCCCCAAAGATGAGGCAACCACAGACAGACAGAGAGACAGAAATATTGAGAGTTTTTAATCCGTCAAAAGTTAGTGTTATTTCTGGTGGGATGGAAAAAATTTTTTTCCCAAAAGATGTTGGCAAACTCTAAATTTTGGGCTTTTTTTTTTTTATCAAAGTAAGATTTAAAAATAACAGGGGATTCCCTTGAGGTCCATTTAAAGGGGAAAACCAAAAAAAAACTTTTGTTTCAACGGGGCCAAAAAGGTGATAATCTACTTTTTTAAAAAATTATGGAGTGCAGCGTTCTGGATCAACCCAAACCAAATAAATTTTAATTTTTTAAAAAAATTTTTTTTTTGCATATTTGAATTCTACACAAAATTCAAATAATTTTTTTTTAAACTCTTTTTATCCCCATTTTTTACCGTTTTTGGGGAAAAAATTTTTAACACTTTTTTTTAAAAGGGAAATTACCATGTTAAAAAAAAGGTTTAAATTCCGTCCTAACCGGGCTGGATACAAAAAAAAATTTTTTTGGGGGTTAAAAAAAGCATGTGGGGTTAAAAAAACTACATCTTTAACATTATATCTTACACCGTGTCCCAAAAATTTTTTTATTTTTCCGATATTAAATAATATTAAAAAAACTTTTTTTTTAAAACAACTTCTGTATTTTTTTCCCCTTTTTTTTAAAAAAAAAAAATAATTTACCTACAAAAAAATCTATACATCTTTTTTTTTCCCAAAATTTAGTTTTAAAAAAAAAATGAAAATTTTTTTTTTTTTAAATTTAATCCCTTATTAATTAAACAAAATATATAGTTTTTTTTAATTTTTTTTTCAAATAGTTGTCAGGACCAATTAAAAAAAAACTTTCAATCCTCATTAATTAAAAATTGCCGTTGGTTTACTTGGATGGTATTTTTAAAACAGGGGAAAAATAACTTATTTTTAAAAAGGGGTTCCTTTTTTTTTTTCCAAATTTTTTAAAGGGGGACTCAACGTGAATCACCCTTTTTTATATATATATATATATATATATATATATTTTTAAAAAATATATATATATATATATATATTATATATATATATATATATATATATATATATATATATACGGGGGCCCACGCAGTTCTTTTCCCTATGGGAAAATTTTTTTTTGAAACGAAACAAAAAAATTTTGATGTAAAAAAAAGTTCTAC
>JAHBCN010009532.1:0-34909 GCA_019359885.1 Listronotus oregonensis
CATTGTCTTTTTCTGGGGTTGGAAATTTGCAATTTAAGAAAATTTGGAGACTTTCTAAATTAAATTTTTTTTCTGCTCGTGCATTTTGGTCCAAATTGCCTGTTTAAGAAAATAAATAATCTCAATAAATCAGCCTTATAAAAGGCGGTATAAAACTTTATTTTAGGCTGATAAGAATAAAGTTTATTCATTTTCTTACCATATTTATTTTTTTTCCCTATTTTAATTATCAGTTTGAAAATAATATGTTGCGGTCATTCTTTCAGTTTAAAAAAATTTTATGCCCCCTAGTAATAATTGTAAAACCCCATTTTGAAAACAGAATCCAAAAAAAGGTTTATAATTAATGTAAGGCAACTTTTACCCTTTTTTTTTGTAATTTTGCTATCGACCCTAAAAAAGGTGAAAAAATAAATTGTGGTTTAAATTTCAATTCTTCCCTATTGCACATGATTAATTTTTTTGGGTTCCCTAATAGCTTTTTTTTAATTTCAATAAATTTTAAAATTTTAAAACATAATTTTATTCACTTAATTACAATTCCTCTTTATTACTATAATACGACTTATCAAACTTTTACAATTCTCTTTTAAATAATTAATTAACTAAATCCTTTACAAGATTTAAAAGATAAATATATATTTTAAATCAAGAACACGTTAAACTATTTCTTTTCCTATTAAAAACGACCTACTAAATATTTTTCTCGGAAAATGTTTGTTTTGGCTAATTTCCTCATTTTCTCTCTTTAAAACGACTTGTGGGTCATGGACGATTTCCCAAATTTCTAGTTTCACTTTTGGTTATTCCATTTTTTATCTAAAAATTTTAAAAAAATCTGTATTTTTTATTAAGGTCTGTTAAAAAAAAAACTTTTTGAATAATTACAATTATTTTAATAAATTTTAGATTTTAATTTTAGACATTTCTAGATCTCTAAATAAAAGGGAAACACTGTGCATCGAGGCAAGGTGGGCAACCTACAAACTCTATCAAGCGGTTGGTAACAAACCGCAGGCGTGTCATAGGAGGCCCAGTCCCTCAGAATGCCCTGACCTGTGACAGACTGGAATACCCTCAGACTGATGCCTACAGCAACGAATTACAACCGGCCCTACAGTGTAGTCTACCCACAAAGGAGGACGAATCAAAAAACGACCGACCTGTCCCGGGCGCATTTTTACCGACCCTATACACGTTCAGCGATTCGAATTGCCGAAGATACCCGGGAATGATGTTTTTACCAATCCTAGCTATTTCAGCAGGTCGCGCTGAATATGTGTAGGGTTAGTAACGAAATTTCTACATTTTTTACACCAAGTTATTATCCGCAATATAAAAAAAATATTGGTGCAGTAGGGCAATCAAAATAAAGTAAAACTTTGTTTTATTTGATTTTCCTGGTACAAAAAAAAATATATTTTTTGCACTTAAAAGGTACTTACTTCTTTATATACAGCCGCGGGTTTAAAAATATATTTAAAAAAATAAACACATTATACAGTATAACAAAAACTATATTATATTAAAAAGTAACTAAGTACAAAGCAAGTTTTATTCGTTGGATAATAATAGTTTTTTTTTAATACGGTTTTATTCATATTTGTTATAACTTCACCAGACTAATGAGGTGAGTTCAAAATTTTTACCTAGAAAGTCAAACAGAGCATGACTGTACTATTAAAAAAAAAAGTCCTTTAGGTGTTACTGATTATAAAAAAAATCCTATAGGTGTTATAAATGATAGTTTTTTTAACATACGGTTTCATTCGTATATGGTCTTATTTTACCGGACTATTACGGTGAACTGAAAAAAAACTGCTGCAAATTGAATAAATTCTTCCACATCACTTTTACTGTTCAACTTATTTAAAGAAACTGCTTCTTTGGTTAAATGACGCTATATAAAAAAAAATAATGAAATTGAATTACTTGACCCCAAAAATCTAGAAAACGATATAGGTACAAAACCATATTTTAAATTTAAGCCCCTTCTCTTTTATCTAGGGGCGGGAGTAAAACTTTAAAATATTTATTTTAAAATAAAAGAACTCTACTTACTGCAGAAAAAACCTATTTAACCGATTTTTTTTTACATTTTACGCCTACTCCTACCTCCCTCCCACCCTCCTTAATTATTACAAAAATATAAACAAAGCATAAAAATTAGAATCTGCATACCCAAAAACCCTTAAAATAATATATTTCTCAATTTTTTCCGAAAATATCAAATTCTCCCTCTCCCTTTTTTTACCTCCACCCTTACTTTTTACAAAAATCTCAAATTAATTGCAAAATTTAAATCTTCATGCCCAAAAATTCTTAAAACGACATATGACTCGATTTTTTACAATAAATTTTTTTTTTTTGCATTTTACCCCCTTTACCCCCTTTCCCTGGACCGATTTTGCTCAAAAACAATCCAAACCGTTCTTTTATGGGTACCGACCTATGTACCAAATTTGAAGTCAATAGCTTAATTATTTTGAAAGTTATCGCGGGAACTAACATACAGACAGACGCATGCCAGACAGACAGGAAGAATATAATAAAACCCCTTCATATAATAAATAATTTCGATTTTCTCAGAAATCGATTTTAATGACATAGGAGGCTTATGCAAAAAACCCTTCATATCAATTAAGATAAAATAGAATTATGATATCTACTTACCTTTATAAAAACATTAAGATTTTCTTTTAGAAAGGGATAATTTTTTATTGTGTCTTTGTTGACTTTCTTTATTAGCACGTTAATAAATGCCTTACAGTTTAGATTCCGATTTCGGTTTTTTGAACATTTATCACCCTTATTTTTGCAGTTGTGTTGGCACTTAAATTTTTTCCTGAAGAGGTGCCTTTTATTATCGGGAAATGTTCTAAATACAATCCAGTTCGTCTTAGTGGTATTGGAAAAATTTAATATCCATTCCATTACAATAGCAAGTCTTTTGAATCAAATTTTGTATGAACGTCGACTATAAAACATTCCGTGGTTTTAAAATCCTTTATTTCTATTTTGCAACATTGATCAAATGCAAAAAACGTATCAATTTCACTTATTCTAAATAGAAATAATGCAAATATTATAGGTTATTTTCCACCACGCAAACAAATCAACACACGCGCTGACTGAATTTGCTTAACTATTGTACCATAACTAACCCATAGATAAAGAATATAAATGGCGAACTAACCCCATACTAACCCTACACATATTCAGCGCGACATGCTGAAATCGGGTAAGTTGGTAAAAACATCATTCGATATATTCGGCAATTCCATCGCTGAACGTGTATAGGATCGGGAAAAATGCGTCCCGGGCTGACATCTGTTGGTACACCGATGGCTCCAAAAGCAAGGACGGGTGTTGGAGCTGGAATATATGGACAGAGGCCGAGGGAAGAGTTTTCCTTTAACCTGGGCATCCTGCAACCATATTTCAAGCGGAGGTATTTGCTATTGAGATGTGTGCTAGATCGCTGGTTGATCGGCACTGCACACGTAAGACAGTTAAAATATTCTCCGATAGTCAAGCAGCTCTTAAGGCTCTTGAAACCAGCCGGTGCAATTCGAAAACCGTCTGGAATTGCAAGGATGGGATGACCAAACTGGGTCAAAACAATAAGGTTACACTACTGTGGATACCTGGACACACCGGCCCGGCCTAGAGGGTAATGAATCCGCAGACCTCCTTGCCAAAAGGGGGGCGGAAACAAAATTCACAGGGCCGAAACCGGTCATCGGTATATCTTATGGAATGGCCAAGCAGTTCATATCAGCTTGGACATAAAGAGAAAATCTTCGGTACTGGCATGGACTTCCGGGTCTCAGACACTCGAAGGCCTTTATAAGCCCACCGAAGCAACAATGTACTGTCAAACTACTGGAGCAATCAAGGGTACACCTTAAAACTCTAGTGGGACTGTACACAGCGGAAGACGCCAAGTGCCGCATGTGCATGGAGAAGAATCGGCAGAACACATACTGTGTTCGTGCCCCGCAATGGCACGACTAAGATTCGCAATCCTCGGCAATGACACCTTGTTGCCGGGGAAGGTGAAAGATCTCTCTCCCAACAGGATTATCAGATTTATTGGGAGTCTGGACCTAGTGGGAGAAATATAAAGGGGTGTGAGCCACAATAGACCGATCGGTCGCGGCGGAAGGGTGTTATACCAATACCTCCTTACAAGGATATATATATATGTATATATATATATGTATAGGAGGTATTGTTATACCTCACTATAAACCTACCTACCTACCTACACTCTAGTGCCGGTATGGTAAAATAGGCCCTTTACACATATTTTTGGTTTTACGTCACGCGGCATTTAAATACCCAAATGATGTTTTGGCGCAGGCGTTTTTTAAAAAAAAATGGCAGAAGTGTTATTTAGGTATAAAGGGTCATTTTTAGCCAAAAAAATATATGTGCAAAGGACATACATTAACAATGATATTGGACAATAATGTATTTCTTACTTGGAGAAAGTTTTTTTTTTAATTAAAACCCAGCCATGAAAATTATGTCACCCAAACAAGTTTCTTGACTGCCAAACAACAGTATTTTGGCCTCGGAAAATAAGTAAACTTAACTTGGAGAATAGCGCCATTATAAAGTTTCATGAAAGGGAAATTGACCAAAATTCTCCCCTTTCCAGACACACGTTGTTGTCAACGTGGCTTTCCCGAGCTTTGTAGGTGGAACTTCTGGATAGTCGGGCTCTGTAGCCCCAAAAATTCCGAACTTTTCAAAAACTTAAATTCTTAACAAAAAAAAAAATTTTCGATGCAGGGGACAAAAAATGGACGTCCGACCAGGAAGCTGCTACCGGTATCACGCATAACCGCTTTCTGTCGTACTGCTCCTTCCTGCTGAGCGCGCAACCATCTTCCGCCATTAGGGAAAATTCCTCGTGCGTGGGGCTCTCAGAAGAAACAGGTATAGGAATCTTCGTTCACGGCGCTTAGCCCCAGAAGAAGGACTCCATCGTTTGGCTTGAGTTTCTTCTTGATACCCGATGGTAAAAGCTGTTGATACAGCTCCTTCAGCCGCCTTCCCGGAAAAAACTATGTAGTTTTTTATCGCAGCACTTACTGATCGGAGGTCAAATAGGAACTGTGACCAAAATTTATTTGTGAAAGAATGACCCAGTTGTACGGCAATAACGACCCATTTTATTTTTGAATAAAATATTGGTCCAAACAATTTTGATACTTTCGAGAGGTCGAATGACAAAAAAACACGGGGTTGCGTTTAATTATTATTAAAATATAAAAGTTAAACCATTTTTTTTTTTTAAAAAAGTCACAAAAGTGAGGCTGGTTCTATAAATAAAACCTAATCTCAAAAGGTTAAAAAATAAAAATAAATTACTATGTCGCATGCAGTTATTATGTAATACACGAGTGATTAAAATTAGAAAAGTCATATAGTCAATAATTAACCAGGTGAGAATACAAAATTAGGTTGTCCATGAGATATTACCAATCGACCTGTCATGAAAAAATAGTTTAAATTGCGATTATAAACAAAATAACTAAAATACGAGAGGTCCTTTGAAAGTGATGCGATGAATTAAATTTTTCTTACTTCTCAGCTCTCTTTCTAACGTACTCTTTCACAGTAATTAAGTGGATCACGACCGATATAAGAGAGATTGTGAGGAAACCCAGAATAAGGTTTACCCAAATTGCGAGTACATCACCCCAAATAAGCCTTCAAAAAATCATGATTCCTACAGCTAAAGGTAAAAGATGAGGACTACTATAAGAGGATACTTAATATGTAACAACCAAGCACATTTGTTTGTGTTTGTTACATATAAAGGTAAATCGCAAACCTCCAAAATTATTTTTTGCACAACAAGGAAACATCTGGCCTTCACCAAGCAGTAGCCTTATCTGACGAAAGATATACGCCGCTCGACCTACGCAAAGTTGTTCCAGAACCAAACAACACCAGCAGAAAAAACCATCGATTAAAAAATCCCCGAAAGCCAAAAGCCTTGGGAAGACACCCTCCGAGCTTAATCCCAAAAATGTCGACCATAATGCATCAAACTATTAACTGACTGTTGGGGATTCATTTCTGGGCCCTGAAACCGAAGGTTCCATGGGGTTTTCCCAGGATCAGGTGATAGCTACTACTACTTTAAATTGCTTATGTGACCCATGTTGGCTGTAGAAAATGACCTCCCTACATATGTATATGATTTTAATTTTCCCCAAGGGCAAGAGGGCATTCCCCCAAATACTTGGGAAAGAATTTTTAAAGCCCTAGGCCGGAGCAGGGGAAGGCCCCTTTTGCCATTTAAGGGGGGCCGAATCCTCGTATTTTAACGATTTTAATGACTTCTTGGTAAAAAATGCTGGCACCCCTAAAATTTACCAGTTTCCCCGGGACTAGCCTCTTGCGGCGGACCTGGCCTCCAACTTTTTCTGGATAAGCAGTGGCCCCCCAAGGGGGGGGGTTTGGGGGGTTAAACCATCGCGGAATCGCCAAAAGGACATCCTCCAAAACGACAACTTATTAAAGACTGTTAAGCGGAATTGAATTTAAATTCTGGTCATGAAAAATTAATTAAATTATCCCCTACTAGGTGGACAGAAAGGTATAATTCTGGTGCAGTCTTTTAGAGCTGTTTATTCTATCGTAGTAGCTTTGGGAAAAAAAATCTCGGAATAGACCGATAAAGATTCACAAATACAGCAAATCAATTAGGAGCATCTCTAAAAACCCCGTTTTTATTTCTTTGCAAGTTGTAAATCAGGTTTTTAACTTTAGTAGTTTTTTTATGTAAAGCCTTCAAAACGAAACATTGTTTTAAAAACGAGGATACAAATTTGGGCTGATGACACCATAACTGAATTTAAAATTTGAAAAAATGCTGACATTGAATTTAATAAGCTTTTTAAACGTAAAACAATTGGGCGAAAAGTTTGAATTTGAAATAAAAAAAAAAACATACATCAAACAAAACGGGTAATATTAATGTGGAGAACACTCAAGATTACTATAGGATTGCAATATATATTCCTTTTTGGACTCTTTTACCCAAATTTAAAAAAATTTTTTTAAAAATACGCAAATATTAAAGGTTTCAAAGTCTTTTTCAAAATCCCCCCTTCTCACCGAGGGGACAATATCTGATTTTGTTTCTTTAATTTTTTTTTTTAACGATGACCTGACAGGAACTAAAGAAGAGCTAATTTTCGAGCTTAGACTATGGAAAGAGCAGTGTTTCTCAAAGTGGGCGATAACGCCCCTTGGGGGCGTTGGAGGCCTAGAAAAAGGGGGTAAGGGACACAGAAAAAATTTGGGGCGCTGATGTGATTTTGGGGTGATGGGTGATTTGTAACTTCAGCTTCTTCATATTTTAAAATTCACAAAAATTAAAATCCTTCTACTACACAATATCCATTTATTATTTCATTTTTTTATTTTATTTTATTGTATAAATATAAATTAAAAATATATTAAAAAATATTTTTAATGCGTTTACAAACTATTTATATCTTAGGATATTTGAAACGGTATCAAAACTGAAATATATTCGTGTCTTAAAGGGGGTCGCAGGTGGGGGCCCCCCCTCCGAAGACACGTGTTAAAAATTATATATTTTGCCGCCAAGCAGACCCCAAGGGGTTTTTTTTTGTACCTAATCTAGTAAAAATAAAGAAAAAAAAAAATTAAAATTGAAGGTTTAATTATAATTCACTTTTTGGGGCGAACAAATTTGTACGATTTATTTGTGCAATCCTGTATTTTAATCCGTCAACGTTCGTCGGTCCGTGTTTGGGGGTCCCCCAAAACACGGCGGCCCAAAACCCCCCGACGACTGACGTGATTGAGCTGAGTCTTCCCGAACATTCGTTCAAAAAGAACGAATCAGTCCCCGTTTGAATAAAATAATTCCTTTTTTCAATGGATTGAAAAGTTTTTTGGCCCCTTTTTTCGATGGCTCTGGATGAATAACGAAAGTAGTTCGGATGATTGTTTCGTTCATAAGGTCACTAAGTCAGATTTGGCTCGAACTCGAAATTTGGGGAAATTCGGTATTTTATGACGCCAATCTGTCGTTTTTTTTCTGCGCTTGGCAAGTGGCGAGCGGTTTCTTATATTTCGATTTTTTTTCCCCTTTCCAGAGGTGTATTAGGCAAACAATTTATGCGTATTGTCGGTTCGAGTCAGTTTTGGTTTATACTTTTGCAATTAAAGAACAATTTTTTTGTTTTAATATTCTTTTTTAAAAAAGACTTAATTTAGGTACATTTGAAAGGGTTTTTTTTATAGTTTTTGAAAGTTTTTTTTTTAAAAATATTTTTAAAAAAAATTATACCCCAAAAAAAATAAATGTAAATAATTTCTTTATTGAAGATAACTATCACATTTTTGTGGAATTCAAAACCCCGGGGGCCGCCGGCATCATAATAAAGAATCGGTTGCGAAGAATCTTTTCAAGTAATGAATCAAATAAATCGATTTAGTAAAAAAAATTTGAACTTTCCACCTATAGACGTGACGTTTTCCCCGCACGCACGCACTCGCTCGCCCTCCCGCCACTCCGCCCGCTACCCCGTTACTCTTAATATTGTAAAGTTTGTTATTATTGTTTTAAATTTGGGGGAAAAAATGTTTTGGGTTTTTAAGGTAAAAAAAATGGGGGGGGGTACAAAATAATGATTTTCAAAGTGGGCTTTAGACGAAATAAGTTTGGGAACCTCTGGATAAACAATTGCTAGACTGCCAAGTGAAGAGCGACCCAAGAAGCCTTAAGCGCATTAAAACACGTTTCAGATTCAGATATTTTTGCAAATATCAAGGTATTGCTTTTTATAATGGTTGTATTGCCTGTTTTCTGCGGAAGGTGAACGCAATTTTTCCATTTTCGTAGACAAAAAATTTTTTATAGAAACTTGCCCCCAGGGGAAAAGATATTTTAGAAAAATTTTTTAAAAAAACCTAGAAAGTTAAAACTTTTTTTGGTTTATTTCTTTTTTTTTTTTTAAATTTTCTTTTTTAAACTTAGTTTAACTTGTGTATGCTAGGAACGAAATGAAAATTTTTTTTTTTGTTTACCGGGAAATTCTGTTTAGGAAATAATTGTTTTGTTTAAAATTTGTAGGTATGCGTAATTTCAAAACCCCCCCGAAATTTTTTCCTGGGTGCGCCCCTGTGGATAAGCCACTGGATGTATAAACTCGAGACTGGTTGGTTGGCATATTTCTGTGGGCTCATTTTCGGTTGCCCAAATAATACCTGTCTTTTGTAAAGCTTAAGCATAGATTAATCTCAATTATAATAAATTTTTAAGATATATTATATATTAATTTTTTACGAAATTATCTGTTGTATTATGTCATTTAAAAAAGGAGAAAAAAAGGAAAAGGTTTAACAACTTCACATGTAATTATTATTTGGCATTGTTCCTGTACAGATTTGGTAGCCAAGAATTTGAACCTTGAGTAAAGTACATCAACGCTAAGTTTTTTAATAAAATTTATCAGTGACCTTGCCAATTTCTATTATTTTGCATTTCGTGTTTGTATTGATCGCCACATTATAAATAACTATATAGTTTTAATATGTACATATGTAGTTGTTTATTTATAAAACGTAATAATTTATAGTTTGAATAATTTAAAATGCCCACCACAACTTAAATAACTGTTAATTTTAGGGTTTTTTTTTTTAGTCTAATATCAATTATGTTTGTCTTTGTGAAAAAATGCATCGTACAGATACAAAGAATATAGTTACAACCCATTGTTGCTATTAAATTAGTTAGTCACTCTCTAGACTGAACGCATGATCTAGATTTTTTTTTAGAATCTGAATAAATTGCAATGCTTTTTCACTGTTTCTTGACTCCATAACAGAAAAAGACAAAAATACACTTAACACATATTGCAGTTGTACAATTATTTACTATTTTTGCAATCGTGCCTTTAAATCTCCGGATGAGAGCCAATATACCAGAATAAAACTGAACAATAATATATTTATCGGAAAACATAAATACCTGTGAGCTGCGTAACGTATTCACTACAGCACAGTATTAAAACGAAAGTTAAATGTTAGAATATTATTATCCTTAAAATGGGACATTTTAGCCTGCATGAAAAGTCCCTAAGTTCAAATCAAACATTTTCAGATTCATAATTTTAACTTTTTAAACCGTGTTTAGTTTAGTACATAATGCGAACATTGTCACTTTTCCAGTAATAAAAAAAAAACTTGGAAATGGCCTTCACGCATCAGTAGCGCCACCTCGAATATTATAAGATAAAGAACAACTAAACAATCAACAATATAATATTTGTAATATTTATTTAATTAATAGTCCAATAGCAGAAGACCTGAAAGTACCCAAAGCTGTAAATAAATTTGTACAGTTTTCATTTTTGGCGCAATTCTTAGGTCTTCGCGGATGCTTTCGAGCGAGAAAAAGTTTTTCCGATTCCGACGTGGGAACCCGCGGAAAATGGCCCCTTAAAGTCCCAAAAATGAGTTTCCCGCGAATATCTGCCAAAATATGCGAATTAAGAATTTTTGTTTAGACAAAAAATGAAGATTACCTCAAAATCTACAAAAATGGTCCCTACTTTTTTTCGCAACACCAATATTTTTCGCAAAAACGGCCGTAAAAAAATCTATAACATTTCACACTGGATAGATATGGCAAAACGGCTAAAAATGGAGATGGGCAAACAATTTTTTATCAAAACGCAAGAAAGATGGTGAAGGAAATTATCTGGGATCATTAAACACTTGCTAAGTCTCATTATAAAAATAAATGGTAATAAGAAACCATTTTTTCAAAAAGTATCAATAAATTAATGGGATATTCGCAAAATATTGTAAAAAAAACTTTGACCGCTTTTTTTAATATTCCTGAAAAATCAAAATGGACCCAAACTCATATACAATTACGGTACGGGTTTTCCCATTCCGATGAACTTTAAATGATTAAAAAATGTGCATTATTGCCCGAGTAATGGAACAATTCGTCCGCGTGCTTATAAGTGAATTCATGATGATAGCGGCATTCTAGTGGTAGAGCGGCAGCTGAAATAAGGGGACTTTTGGGTCCCCTTATCTCGAAAACTATCAATTTTTTGAAAAAAAATATAAGGACCATTTTTGTAGATCACAAGGCGATCTTCATTTTTTGTCTAAACAAAAATTCTCCAATTCGCATATTTTGGCAGATTTTAGCGGAAAACCCCTTTTCGGGCCTTGAGAGGCCCTTTCATTTCCCACCTGTTAATGTTAACAAACTTTTTTTTGCTCGACAGCATTCCCGAAGACCTAAGAATTGCGCCACAAGGGAAAACTGTACAGATTTATCTACAGCTTTGTCCCTTCATTTACTGTACTATAAGAAGTCATTATATATATAAAACACTCCGTAATTGTCAAGGCATGCTAGAAATTAAATCCCGTGTTTTGTCGGATATCTGATTACCCAAGTCTCAATTATTATTCTTTAGTAAACTAACTTTTGATTTATTAGCTAAAATTCATATTAATATCTTAGGTTTGTCATTTTCGCACATACCCAGTACACACAGCTACTATTTTAAATAAAAACACCAAAACAATGAAATAAATAAAATATGGTAATATAATAATTCTTGTATTATTTATGGTTTGAGTGCAAATCAATATTCAGAAATATATAGGTGTAGTCACTCTGTACTCATAAATCTATATTTTGTAAAGTACTTACAAAAATATGAGATTTCTAGCAATGATCATATACAGGATGTTCCTTAATGATGTGCGAATGAATATTCAAGGGTGTAATTCTGCATAAAAAATTATGATAGTTTGTTTTATAAAATAAAATGTAGTCCAAAATGTTACGAAAATACAAGGTGCTAGTATTAACAAAAAAAGAAAGAAATTAATTATTATTTGCAAAACCGCTTAAGATATCTTAGTAATATTTAGTATGTAGTGACACTTAATATATTAGATGCATATTTTTTAAAATAAATATAAACTTTAATTTGGACGGTGGCTTGCATACGAGCACTAACTTTGATACTTTTAAAGACAAAAATGGTACGCCAATGGTTTTTTCAAAAATTAAAATTGTTTTAAAATTTCTAGTTCATTTTGAAAGATAATTGTTCAATTGGGTTGTTTTTCTGCAATGCACCGTTTTTATTTTTATTTTTTTAATACCTTACCACATCTGCAAGTAATAAAAAACAATAGCTTACAACATACAACCTTAAAATAACGTTACGCCTAACACCAAACTATTATTACAGAAATCGTCAAAAATTACTCCCATTACTTCATATGGATTTATTATATTAAATTTGTCGGAGAAAATATTTCATTTTTTTTTTTTATACATAAGATCAAACTTATTTTTAATTAAACAAGGAACTTAAAAACAATTTTTATTTCGGAAAAAACAAACATTAGCGTACAATTTTTTTCTTTAAAAATATGAAACTCAGTTCTAGAACACACGCCACTGTTAAAGCTAAAGTTAATATTTGTTTTTTTTTTTATTAAATGTCAGTACCAACTAAATATCACTAAAATATTTCAAGCGCTTTTGGAAATAATTATTTTCTTTTAGACCAGAGTTTATGAAGAAAAATTTTTCCCGTGTAATATCATTAGGAAACACCCTGTATATAGAAAAAAAAATTGTTACCTCTGTGCTAATATCTTCCACGGGTTACTTTTATGGTAAAAATTGGGAATATTGCTAAAACTTAACCAAAAGTCAAAAACAAACTTTAAAAACTTGAGATTTGCAATAGAAAGTTTTTCGATATCCTCACAATCAGATGAGAAGCAGGTCAAAAGACGCCGACTGCTTTTGAAATGCCGTCGCGGCGCCGACATTATCCAAAAACAAATATTTTTAGGAATATGAAAACGCCTACGGAGAAAGAAAGGCTCGAAAGAAACACGCAAAATGGCTCCCAAAACTTATATTTACCTAAAACTACACTGGAAATTTGGTCCCAGATAATAAATTATAACAGTAGAGATGTTAAATTTGGAAATTGGAAAAGTTCCGAATATTTTTCGCATTTTTTTACTGAAATTCATACAAACAAAAGGGGGTTTAACTAGAGCTTCCACCAATTTATTTTCAGGAATAACCCCAACAGGAAACAAAAAAATTCATTATTTTTGTTTAATTTTTCAACAGACCAACAATTTACAAACAAGACAAAACAATATGTACTTAAAAAACAGACAAAATACTATACTCATTGACATTTTAAATTTAATAAAAAGTTTAAAACGGCCCCTGCACCCGCGCCATCTTAATTTACTGCAATTTGGGGCTATTCTTGTAACCCCAAATGGGTTTTTCTTTTAGGGGCCCGTGAAAAAATAAAAAATTTTGCAGGAACAAAGAACTATTGCAGTGGTTCACAGCATAACTAACAAAAGCAAAGATTTTATGAATTGGCGGAAAATACGTTTTTTTTCCGCACAGGTTCACGCCATTTTTTGGGGGAAAGATTGTCTCCTTTATTTGAATTGTAATCTTTTGGGCGTTTTCTTCATGTTTTGTGCTTATAAATATCAAAGGCCCCCAGGAAGTGCTGCCCCCTTTGTTATGCTTCCACAAAAATATTTACAAGTTACCTTGAAAAATTTTTACAACAAAATTAAAAAATTTTGGAAATTCCCCACAGCCCAGTCCCCCTTCCCCAAATTTTATCAACGGGCAAAAAAAAAGAACAATACGCAATCAGTTACGAAATCAGCAGTAAGATGGAATGGGGGCAGTAATTTAATTGTGCATATTCCCCAAAAAAATTCCCCCATTCTTTTTTAAAAAAAAATTCCCCACATCTCTATATTTAAAAGTTAATAAAATAAAATCATAACATATATTATAAATTATTATATTATCATAATAACTAAAATTAACCAGAACTAGGAATAGGGCTACCATCCGTCTGGGTTTCCCCGGACTTGTAATATTTGGACGGCGCCCGGGCGGCTTTTTAAAGGGGTGCGGGGAAAACCTGGACACTTTTTTTAAAAGGGAAAAAAAAATCAATTAAGAAAATAAAAATATATTTAAACAAATCTTTGTTAAAAATTTATTTATAATCGTTAATTCTTTTCCTAACTGCTTAAAATGGTACATTAATATTTTTGTAACCGGCTCACAACGCAAACGTAAGGAGTCTTTTCGCTAGCCATGCAAAATGAACGAAAAAGTAAAACTCACTAAACATACACACGGTTTCTTCTGTGATTAAAATTAAATGTAATTTTAAAGGCCTAATTGGTGCGAAAAAAATGAAAATACTAAAAATACCAAAATAAAGAAATTTTTGGCCTAAATTAAAACTTATATGTGTTAATTATCTATAGGTTATAACCTAAAAATAGATGAAAAACTGTTTAAATAAATAAAAATTGTAAATTATTTTTAAAAAAATTTTTATTCTAAAAATCCTAATATCCCACCAAAAAATACATAATTTTACCCACTATCTGGGGTTTTAAATTTTTTGGGGGTCCCAATTGGTTTTGGCAGCCCTAACTAAGAACAAATGCTTTACACTTCTTGGTTGTCCAAGTCCCCTCTTTTCACAACTTTTCAAGAACGTTTAAAAACCATATTATGTTGTTTATAAGTACTACTTTTTTTCCTCAAAATAAAACAAGAATCCATAGTTAAAGTAAATATTTAAAGTCGACCGAACTGGAGAAAATACATTTAACAAATGATGGATATTCCAATAAGTTTATAATTTTATTTTTTTATGATTACTAACTACTCACCATAAATAAACCCCTATAAATGGGTATAAAATACATGTTTAATCTTCTCCCAATATTCAATTTACCAACACCCATATTTATAATCATGTATGTTGTTCTTTTAAAACCTAAGTTGCAAATGTTTTTAAATTTCATGCAAAAATTAATATTTTAATTTATTTTTGGGTTAAGTGGTTCATAAAAAGTAGCTGTTTTAACCGGTAATCCTAAGAAGGTGGGAGAGGGCACTGGTACTCCCCACCAGCGATAAAGTGCGTAATTTATTTAGGCTCTTTTGAACAACCTCATATAGGATTTTAGGTGATATATGGCCATAGAAGTTAATGTGTCAGATGATTTAATTGCACGATTAGTACAAATCAACATCACGAAACAGTGTTCCATAAAAATCATAAAATTAGTGGTTTAATAAAAATTTTACGCAACATCCATAAATATAGAAAACAGAGCACTAAAAGTGTTATTAAAAAAAAATTAGATTGTCTCTCCTCTAGACAAATCGTTTAAAAAATGCAAAATGGCATGAATCAAAAGTGTAAAATAAAAATAATTTGTTTATTTAAAATGCTAAAAAATACCATTCAACATGTGTCAGTAAAAGTTGGAGCATTAAAACTTAAATAATTTAAAAATGTAAATAAAACTCATATTATTTAATGCTCTCACTTTTTTTTTAATAAAGGGGGGTTATTACACTGTCTGTAAAAATGATCAAATTTATTACCTTATACTATAACCAATTCCTTAAAACACTTTATCAAACATTTTATGTATAAGTTTTTATATAGTGCTGTTTTAAAAATTCCTCCGCGTTTACCACATATACCTTTTTTAGATAATAGATGGCAAAGAAGAAGAATCTCTTTTTTATTGGTTAAATACAGAGTGACTTAAAAAAGTTGTTTTGTTTTAAATGTGTCCAAAGAACAGCAGGTGGCGCCTTCTAAATTTTTTATTAAAAATGAAAGAAAGATTTTAAATTTTCACCCCACAAAACCCCCCTTAACCAAATATTGTGCCAATACACCAATTACTCAGGTACACAAAAAAAAGTGGTTTGCGGGTTTTCCCTAAAATTTTCTAGAGTATTTTTTTTTTCTCTGAACATGAAACTGGAGTCAAAATTGGAGGTCAAACAGCAAAAAATCGAGAAAAACCCAAAAAGCCGATACGGTACATTTACCGGCAGAAACCTGCTACCACGGAATGTTTGGATTACAACTATATAAACTATAAAATATACCAAAAATTTTATAAAACAAAAATTGTATCCTGAAAATTCGGTTTTTTGATTATAACTCGAAAAATATTGCATTTAGACAAAAAGGTTTTATACCTTAAATTAAAGGTTTTGTAAAAATACATAGTCTATGTCAAAAAGTTTGATATCCTTTATAGTTTTCAGATATTGACGTTTTAAATTAAAAAAAAAAAAATTAATATCAAAAAATTTCCCTTTATGTTTTTTTTGCCATTTAACCCCCGAATTTTGACCGTGAGATTCGTGTTCAACGGAAAAAAATACTTCAGAAAATCCTAGTCTGACACCCAGCACACACCATTTTTATTTTTTGGGCCTGTGTTATTAATCTTAACATTAGTTTACATACATATGCCTTAAAACTATGTATTGACCGAAACGTTTTTATAAATGTAAATTATGTATGTTTTTTAATGGATAACTTACAAACCCCGTGTAATTGTAAAAAATCGGCATTTATATGTTGCACAAGATGTAATAATTATTATTTTAAATGTAATGTAATGATTATCACTCTGGTTTTTGCAGATAATTATAATGTAAATAAATATGCAACGCAAATTGGCTTCAAAATAGTTTTTCCCTCTGATTGTGAATAACATACCTTCAAAGAACTTTTTAAGTGTAAACTAATATTACAATTATTTAATTAAAAAAATTGATATAAATAAATTTGGGAATTATTTTAAAGATTAGTAATATTTAAAATAATTACGTAAAAAACATGGATCAGAACCTCCAACTCTACCGTCTGAACCACATAGCGGTTCGACAACGGTATTTTTTAAATATATATGCTAAAAAAAAAAAAAATAAAACGTTTTTTTTCTGGGTTTTTTCCTTTTGGGCTTAGAATTTTAATATTGTAATATACTAGTTGCACTCTATCCCACACAAAAATTGAGCCAAATTGCCGACCCCAAGGCCATGCCGTCTCCTTATGATTAAGTTTGGCTAGATCGTCATATTTTAGCCACAAGGAATTTAGGTAGCATTTTCCCTCATCTTTTGAAGACTTGCTTTACATTCCATTAAATAAAATAAAATAAAGTCGCCACATATATAATAATTAGATTCCTTCTACATAAGGGTGCCAAAACTAAGTTATATTTTGCAAAAATTTAAACTCAATAAAAAGAATCCAGAATGGACCTTTATTAAAATCTAGGTGGATTAGGTGTAAAGGGTAAGAAGCATTAATTAACATTAACCCAATAAACAACCTTATTCTTTTCAATAAAATAATTTTTGTCCGAAGAAAAAATAGTTTTGGACGCGTCAAAACCTATCTTCCTATCTAAATCCTTTTTATTACAAGTTCTACCCAAATTATTTAGCTAATTTTACTAGTAAACTTAAAATCAAAAACAGCATAACAAGTTTATCAGTACCAAAAAACGAAAACTCCTTTGCTGCGTCATTCCAGTCACACCATTTCACACAAATATTTTCCCAAACCTGCTTACCTGCTATCCCTCAGGCACTTAATGAAGGTCTCCATGTTCCTCTCACAAGTCGCTTCTTTAAAAGGTAGAAATACGTCCTGGCCGATTGGACTTTGTATCTTCTGTCGGCGAAAGTCTTGTCCACGGGTACTGTTTTAGGGAACCGTCTTCCATTTGGTCCCAGCTGCTGGCACAGGGCTCTGTGAAAATTTAACAGGGATTTTTACCCATAGTTTTAGTTACGTACGTAAAGTAATTTACAAATTATGTAATGGATGAGATATACATACATTTATTTACACTGCTAGCCCCTAAATTCTGTCGATATAAAAAAACTATCGCAATTTGTTGTGTTCGCGAGTGTACCAATATTTAACCAGACCGAACTTAGGAGATTAACAGCTCTTTGGGAGCCAATACCACGGAAGGGAGGCCTTAAAAAAGTTTATATGAACCAGTAGCAGTATCATTTTTACGTTTTTTTTTTCATATCCGGGAGATTTTCCACATATTGCCGGACACCCCGTATAAAGTAATAACATTTCTAAAAATTTAGCAAATATAAGAGGCAGGTCTAAGGCTCTTTCAACAATGTATGGCGTACTACCCTTTCTTAGTTCGATCCTAGTTTAACATAAATTACAGTGACACATATCAGGAAATAACGTTTTTGCTTAATTACTTTACAAACTCTTTGACGTAATGCGTATGCTGCTTGAGGATGTGATTTTGCACTTGTAAAATACAAAATACTCTAATTCTCTCTTTCGAGTGGTACTTTCCGACCCTTCTACTGCCCAACTTCTGTGTAAACCCAGCTTTTCTTTCTACGTAGCGTGGTAAGCGACTGGTTATCAAACACAAAGGGAACTATTAAATTTAGCGTGTTGCTAATGGTACACCTGCATGTCGGCCCGACTTAAGAAAAGTAAGTAGGCTTTTTAGCAGACGAAGGATTTTGCCGCGAAATAATCTGTTGATTTTCAAGAATTTAATTATTCCGTCCAGTTTTTTAATTTTTCTTATTATTTTAATGCATCGAACGGAAAACACATATTTTAAACTATTTGTTATTTTAGAAAAAGAGAATATTATATTCGCGTCTAGAGATACCGCATGTCTAATAATCTAACGTTTTTTTTTTTATAACCTAAAAAATTAATTTTAATGTGTAAAGTAATAATTTGGGATCTTTTCTAATATGTCCCCGCATTTTCATGTCTGAAATATAATTGGGAAAAATAAAAAACCGCTTTGCTAACCAGAACTAACCATGACCGACTAGGACTTAGGGCTTTTGAATTTGTCTAAATTATCCCTACATAGAAGTTATTAACATAATTTTTATAATTTCTGATATGGTAGAAGTTATAAATTTTTTAAAAAGTGTAATTATATATTCCCCGGGTTTTTTTCTAATACGTTGTTAAAATTTTGTTACCTTTATGTAGGGATAATTTAGAAAAATTCAAAAAAATGTCGTCATTAATTCTCCCTTTTTTTCCCAATTTGTTTGAAAAAATGGGGATTTGGTTTAAAGACCCCAAATTTTGCTTAAAATGTAATTTTAGCCGTCCTGCATAATAAAGCATGTTTCATTTTCAACACTGTCAAGAAGCTCGTGAGCCAAAATATCAGGGTATCTCTAGACGCAGTGAATTTATATTATTAAATTCGTGTTGTGGTGGTTCCTAAACAGTAATCATCATTTACTTACTCAACTTCTCGTTTCTCAGCCTCTTCCTGTGTAATATCTTCTTCTACGGAGTAATCAAGAATGGGCTTGACTCCAAACGATCGAAGTCTCTCCAGTTTGGGTCGGATTTTAAACTCATCTTCTCCCGCCACAAAATGGCCATAAAATGTGCCTTTCATTAGAACGATGAATAGTCTTTCTCCCAAGACCGATTTAGCCAGTTTCATCAGCTAGAAAGAAAAAAATACATGATGATAATATTTATAATAAACTATACTACATAATATGTTAAGTGACAAAGAAAGGTAAGCACTTATTTTTGTATAACTCATATTATAAATTTTATCTTCGTATAGTGCAGATACTATTACTGAGAAAGATAAACCCACGCGCATGAGATAAGCCCATTCTCGACCTGATTCATGATGACAATTTAAAACCATTTTAATATGGCATTCCAGTTTGTTTAGAGTTAGATATTAAGAGATGTTTATTTATTTTTAAAAAATCATAATAATCCCAAATACATAAACGTTAAAAGGCTTTAAACAGTTTTCCCAACCGGAAGCAGAATTTTCATGATGACGTTTTATCCAATTAAAAAAATCATGTTTATCTTTATATGATCAGCGTATATACAAACTCAAATGATAGGTTTTGGCAAGTGATATCTATCAAATTACTGTGTTAAAACCCTACTTTTACAATTTTGATATCTAAATTAATATGAGGTGGTCTGATTCTTTTATAAAAAATAAATATACCCCATACCACTGGTTTACCACATTTACAAAATTTTCAAACCCAAAAAAATTATCATAAATGTTTGTTATTCCTTAAATAAAATTGTCTTTAAGTAGTCCTCAAATCAAAGGCAATATTTTGGAAGGCCTTGGCATTTTTGGGAAACCCCATTTTAACAAAAAAAAGGGGAAAAAACTTTTTATTTTTTAAAAATTTTTTTAAAATTAAAAAACAAAATTAAAACTAAATATAAATAAAAAGGGCTTCGACCTTTATTTATCTACAGCTTACTCCTGAATTAAAGTCAATATTTGGATATTAAATTATATTGCATGTCCTCTGATATTTCGTTCAAAATATTGCAAATATTTCCGTTTCCAGTAAACACATACGGTTATACAAACTATTTGCATCTCAACAAGTTTTAAATTGTAGATAATATTTCTCTAATTTGATTGTATCCTTTCAATAGTGCTTTAGAGGTATCGCTTCTAGATGACCATCGAGAAGCATTTATTCTTTTAGGAACAGCACTATTTTTTTATTGCCACCATCGTTTAAAGCTGCAGATTTTAAACATTATGTTAACAAATTGTATCCATATCTAGAGGAAGTAAAAAACACAAGGTTTTTTTTTAATAAATCAAAAAATCTTATCGCAGCAGCACAACATTCGGCTGCAGCTATTGCACTAAATTTAGAAAGTGAGCAACACTGTACTGCTCGCGCTCGATATTAAAAGAGCGTTTGATACTGTATGGCACAATGGCTTACTATACAAACTCATAACCATACATAGACTACCAATGTACCTAATAGCACTGTTCCACTCTTACCTGTAAAACAAAAGTTTTAGGGTGAGAGTTGACGACACATACTCACAGACGTACCGAACACACGCAGGTGTACCACAGGGAACAGTGCTATCACCCAAATTATACAACTTATATACTGCCGTTTTTTAAAATTCTCAAATACTAAAATCGCACTTTTGCGAACGATGCTCTTCTTCTATGCAAAATTTATGCAACAAATACAGACGCATCTTCACTATTTTACGACTTTGAGAAGTGTAAGATTAGTATAAATGAGAAATATTAATTATAATTATAACGAAAATATTTACAAATAACAAAATAATATACCTATTAAAATAAATGACACATACACCCACAAAAAAACCCTTAATTACCTTGGCGTTCCCACCAGCCCCAACCCTCACCCGGATGTCGCCCATTGTCAAAGCCTGTGAAAGCACTCGAGAATGTTACCATATAAATATTGTATATACTTATGTTTATGTATTGTAAATACCTTGTATATACACACGTAGTCTTACGAAGTATTGTAAATATGTACGTAACTAATAAAGCTGTTTGTAAGTAAGTAAGAAGAAAGTGAGCGGCACAAGGAATCCACAACTCCAACATAATATAGTGTTCTACAATTTTAGCCTAAACACCAATATTTCAAATTCTGATCTGTTTACTAAATTTGCTATGCGGGTAGTTAGCGTCGGATTCAAGAATCAGAATTTAACTTTATTAAAACTGTTAATGGCAGAGATTCCAGTTTTTCCCATGTTTTAGTACACAGTATAAGAGTGGTATAAGCCACTCAACTTTTATTTCAAAAAAAAAAAAAACTATAAAGACCCTCACAATGAAATATGTTCTTAGCATAATATTTTTAATCAAATATATTATTATTTTTTTCTACCGAAGATTTGGAAACGCACCCACATAAATACGTGAAATACCAACGCTTATCAGTTTTATAAATATTTACATATTACTAACATACTTGAAATATAAATTTTTAAATAAAGTAATTGACGGTGAATACCTATCCCAATAAAAAGCTATTTAGGTAGTTAAATAAATAATATGCCGGCAGTTAACATCCATAGCTCATACGTTGCCAAATACCACACAAAAAAAGAAAAATACACTAATAAACAATATTCGGTTTCTGGCACAATGTTTTTATAGTTACCAGGTGGCCCAGATTCAGTATGAGTTATAAAAATTAAAAACATGATAAGGCAATATTGTGCATAGGGAGGGGATGGAGGAAAGGTCCAGTAACCATATTATCTACTAGAGGCGTGTCGACAGACTAAATTTCATGTTTCGAGCCTGTGAAACTGTAAAGTTACTAACTTTATCACTACTGAATGTACACTATCGGTTAAATTATCGAAGTGCTAACATTTTTTTAGCTTATTTGATGATTAAAATGGTGTAAGAAAATGTAAATCATATTTTAGCTTGTTTTAATTATATAAGAATGTTGAATTAAATTAAAAAAATAGCGTATTCAGTTTGGTCGATACCACAATTTACTGCTTTCTTTTTAAAGATACAATTTCAAGATAGGATTGGCAAAATTAGAATACATTTTTGCCTATTTAAGCAAAACACTTGTAGATTTTAACGTCCATATTAAGATTCATCCATTAACGTTTGGTTAATATTATCCAGAGAAACAATATAGTTTAACGTGGATTCCAAACTACACCCAACGAACACGGTGTTCACTGGTCGCTGCTTAACTTCGCTGATCTCACAAGAAGTGCTGTTACAACGTGGCAAAGGTCGATTCAGTTTCTTAAAGCGGGTTTTACACCTGACAAGTTATTGATCAATTAGTTAAACAAGTACTTTTTCAAGTGACTGGGCATGTTTAACGTGGTCAAAATTTCCCGTAAGTAATTGACCGAGTAGCTTGCTCAAGTACTTGAAAAAATTAAGACTTGTTTTATTTTTCATCATTTTTTTAGTGGATTTTAGTAACTTTTTGTCTTAGTCATATTCACTAACATTTTTCCTTTTAACAGAATTAAATGTCGAAACAGCTGTTTGTTTCAAATTTTCAGGTTTTCTTTGGTAAAAATTAATTTAGAAGCCTAGGACATCTCAATTGTTTAATAACAATTTCCTATTTTTAAACAACATTCTTATTAGCTGTACATTAAAAACAAACTGATCACAACTTAAAAAGTGTAAAAACAGTGAAATCGTTTCAATTTCTTGATCAACTATTTGCCCAAGTAATTGAACAAGTTTTTGATCAATAACTTGGTATGTGTAAAAGACATCCTTTTTACATACAGCCCACAAAGATGTGGGCTGTCGCGAAATAAAGTCTACCAATACTCATTCCCCATTTATAAACATTTCGTCTTCTTATCTCTAGAGCATTAAGGCTGTAGAACCTGCTGCCTGCGGAGGTCGTTCTTTTTCCTCTAAATCCATCAATGCGATCACGCGTAACTATGGCTTTACGCCTTCGGGGACTGTGCCAATAACATGGTGTTTCGAGCTCATATCTGATTATAAAATGGTAAAGCAAAATTAGGGTAGTATTCTGCAACCAATTAGGATTCGAGGGTTTTTTTCCTCCTGAAACACTGTGTGTCGCAGTGTTTTACAATGCTTCAATGCTGCAGGACGCCACAACGTATCGCGATGTCTTAGGCTAAGTCCTAATTGGAAAGGAATTTTCATCGCTCGCGCGAACGAGCGATGCGATATAAAATTAAACCAACGTCGTGTTTCGTCTGGCAAGATTAAGGGCATTCGCGAGAACACAAGATCTCTCGCCTGGTCGCGGTTGTTTTGATTTTCAAATCAGTTTGATTTTGGTCGCTAAATTCCCTTCTGCTGGGGGAAATTTGTTCAATATTTTTATAAAATGGCTGCGTTAATTTTGTCTGATGAGCAGACAGAACAATTGATAAGCGAAGTGCAGAAACGATCCTTTTATATGGAACAAATGGTCCCCCACTATACAAAAACAGATTGGCGTTAGATAGGGGAATGGGATGCTATTGCGGCGGTGCTTAAGGAAAACAGTAAGTAATAAATGCCCGTGGTTTTATTCCCCCCAGAGCGGTTCCGAAAAAGTATGTATCGTTTGAAAATGTTTTTTATTTTTGGAAATGTCTTTTTGTATTAGTTATAAAAAACGGGGGGACCTACGTTTTAAGTTTGAAATAATTTTAATTAAATGTGAAAAAATTATGAAGTGGGTTATTATGTAAAAGTTATACTATTATAACTCATTAGTTATAAAAGTTATTATAAAGGGTTCTGGTGCCTTGGGTATAACTGAATTTAAAAAACTAATAACAAGGTTTAAATTTTAATTTGGACACTGCCGCGATGATGCGCCCACTTCGACGCGATGATCGCGTCGTTCCTCCGCGATCAAAATTTCTTGGCAATTGGACCCGGCGTTCCACTGTCTAAAATGGGCTCGCCTCGCAATGCATTGCAGGGCTTCGCAATGCGTTGCAGAGCTTTGCAATGCGTTGCAATGCCTCGGAGCGTCTTGCAGAGTCTTGCAATGTTTCGCAGTATTTTTTTAAACACTGTGCAATATGTCCACAGTGTAAAAAAATGATTAGTAGGGTACCTCACTAGACAATTATAGGAAAATTTAATTTCATCATGATTTATCTATCTATCTATTGTAGCATGGTGAGTTCCCTCGCTGGGGCCCTGAGCACTGAGGCCTAAGCCCATTATGCTCTACACCAACCCTTAAGCATACACAGGTTCCGTCACCCTGTACTGTCCCTTACGTATGCATTCCTTTTACACTGACATGGTGCTGTGGTTTTGCTTACTAGAGCCCCAATTTCCTCACTAGTCATCATGATAGAACCAAAGTTATTATTCTAACGGATCTAATACAAGCATAAACATTAAAATTTAGTGACACTCTATATACATAATTTGTTCTTCCCTAAGATATGATTTAAAAATAACTAGGTATCCATTTTTATTTTTACTCAAAATTCGACTCTTAACAGATTTTCAGAAAAATATTCAAACTAGAAGTTTAAAGTACAATAAAGTTATTTTTACATCAAGAAAAACACAGTTGTTTTACTGTTACGAATACAAGCAAATGCACCGTAGATAACATAAAATAAAAAACAAGGTGAATTTATGCCTCATATAAATCATACTTTATCGCGCTTATTGTACGAAATAGAAAATTAGGAGCAGATAAAATTTATTACTAATAATGTTAACATGCATTAGGCTTCCATCGATTATTTTGTACTGTACAGTAGAAAAAATATTTTTTTATACATAATAAATAATAATAAAGGAAAATAGACGGGCCTTACTTCACTCCACTGATGCGCTAACCAGTGGCAATTCGTGACCTCTGACGTAGGCGAATTAACTTATTCAACATTATAATCTGAATCTTTGTTACATCAATTGCTACTTTACAAGAGTCGCAGTAAAGAATGACCACAAAATTAGCCTGTTATCTTGGACACACTGTATATAAAATTTTAAGCATTCAAAATTCTAGTGCTTGTATTAAAAAATATTTGCCCAGGCAATTTACCAAACAATGCAGCACGTAATCTCGCCAACGATCGTGTCTATTCGTCATTAGTTCAATTAAGCAGCTGTTGTTTAACAATAAAATGCAGACAAACCACACGTGAGACCACAACGATTTACTAAATCACCGAATATTTTATTGTTCTCGGTCAATAATGTAATTATAATTGAGTTTTTTTTTAAAGCATGTTTGTGGTAATTCAGAGGAAACAAATAATAATAATTAATCAAAAAATGGTATGTTTGCTGTAAACGCTGACTGTTGACGTAAGCCATTCTTTTATGGTGGGCTGCAGGTTAAAGTTTGAACGTTGCCGAAATAATATATTAAGTATTAATGTCAGTAAGTGTTCCTTACTAGATAATAATAATAATAATAATAATAATAATATAATAATAATCTTTATTGTCTAACAGTAATCCATTTATAAGACAATTTTATACATAGCATGTAGTATAATGAAAAAGAAAAAAACAATTTATACACAAATTATAATAGTAAAGTATTTGACAACTTAAAACTTATAAAATAAGGCTAAGCAGTCCACAATAACCTACGCTTCAACATTTTTGTAAAATGAACTGATGACAGGTCGTAAGCATCAATGTCGTTACAGGTCTCATTAAAAAGGCGCATGGCGAAATAGTGGTGCTTTTAATCAAAACATTAGTAGAAGGTGTAGGTAAGTGAAATGTGGAGAGAGTCTGACAGATCTAGAAGGAACATGGAACATTATCCGGGATAGTAATTCAGGACAGTCAATAAGGCATCTGCAGACTTTGAAAAGAAATTGGATTGATAAATATTTTCTGCGATCGTTTAAAAGGAAATCTGAAACCGTCTTAGACTCACCCTGATCGACACCTCTAGGTGGAAAATGTCCACTGCTTTTAAATACAAGAAATTTAAGAAATTTTCTTTGGACATTTTCTAATTGACTGATATACTTGTTGTAAATAACATAAATAAGATGAGGAACAACCCAAACCACACACTGACCGTGCTATTTTTTGCACGCTCAAAATATTGAGCTAATTAGGAATATAAAAAAAGACCAAAATATATTGTTAAGTATATCAAGCCCCTTAATCAAAAACCTAGCTGGCATATTGCGTTTCTATGACGAAGAAATTTAGGGGACAGACGGGCAAGATGAAGAGGGCGGGTAAAACGAACAATCGTTTTTGATTGATGGTCAGTCATTAGAAACATAGTAAACTGTCACCTCCCGATCCATTACATAACTGCACTTACCGTCATTGTAAAGGGATTGGTATTACACACTTGTGAGATGTTTTGTTTACAAATATTAAAATTAAAAAAATTATAAAAATAAAATTTCCAACAAGTATACAGTGATTATTTTAATGTTGTTAAGGAAAATTATTATTATAATTTTCTTAATATAAGATGTAATTAATAGATATGAAATAATCAAGTCATTTTTTTTTGTTTATTGGGTTTTGTTATCTGGGTTAAGGTTATGTTACAATACTACCTGATGATGATGCTGCAGCGGCAAAAAGAAAAGTTTCATTCGACGAGCCTGGTCCTTCCTTAGAAAAGACAACGCCGCGCCGAACGAAACAAAACTCGAAAAAATCGATGACGTCTTACCTGTGTACCGTATGCAAAGAAAAATATGTTGACCCGCCAATGGAAGATATGTGTGCCAATGTATATAATGTGGAATCTGTCAAGAGTGGACACATAAAGCCTGTTCTTCATATTCGGGACGCGGTTCATATTTTTGCGACGATTGTTTTGATTAACATGTGTGTTCTAATCAGTATTCGTTTTGCCCGCTCTGGGTGGGCAAAACGGATAATGTTGATTTTTTTAAAATTTCTAATTTTGTTTAAGAAGTTATATGTATGAATAGATATAATTGAGACATGCATTTGTTATTTAATTTTTATATAAACATATCCTTCTTGACCGCCCGTCTCCTATTATTTGTCATTAGTATCACATTTCTTACAGATTTGTTAACTTTAGCTCGTTTAATTTGACTTTGTGTGAGATATAATGTGACGATTCTGTCCTGGAGAATGCTTGGCAATAACTGTTCTAAGTGTAAGATCATTTGATTAAAATTTGATTTATAAATAGGTTCTTATTTCTATTTCGTATGTTTACAAATTACTGATCAGATTACTTACCGATTAGAGGGCGGGAAAATACTTACCGATCTATTGAATTTACATCCCCTTAAAGATGACATAATCTTACCCCGTTAAAAAAGCAACCCCAAGTGAAATAAATTTTAAAAACGTCACTCTGGAGGAAAAGTGACTTAGGTCAAAGCAATTTTTGTTTTATGCCAAAAAAAACAGATACAACAGGACAGAAAGTATCCTCAAAAAGGCCACTAACGGGTAATATGTATTTCTTTTTCATCCCACTGCATTTCTTATACCACCCCAAAACGAAAATCACCACATTTTTATTTAAGACAAAATTTGACCACTCAGAACAAAATTGACAGTATTCCCATAAATATTTTTATAATAAAAGTAACTCTTTTGTTGTTGGAACTATTTTTGTTTAAGTTTCAATTAACCTAATAATTAACATGTAAGAAGAAAAACGACATAACTCTAAAAGTGACTTTATTTCAGGTAATAAATTACCTCAAATTGGAGAAGGAAAAGTGACAACAAAAAAAATACATATATTTTTTTAAATCTTAAAATTAAAAATCATAATATGCTATTAATACGGCCAACCATTCCTTATTTGGTATAAAAATATTTAATCAACATTTAGTTACTGCTTTACTAACACCTTAAAAATGTCATTTTTTTTGTTGGTCATTTTTTTGAAAGTAAGTTTTTTAGGTTTTGTCACACTATTAAAAATTTGGAACAACTAAATCAACATTATATTTTGGTAATTTACCATAAAATGCGTTTTTATTTATGATAACGTATAATTCTTTTTAAAAAATATTATATAAAATTTAAATAATCCGGATTCTCGTAAAATTTAAGATCTTTTTAAAAAAACTATTTCTAATTTCTTTAAATTTACGTATGCCTTTACTGGACGAATGGAAAATCAGCCAATGTTCTTTGTTTAAATTCAGATTGTGAAATTATTTAATTAACTTTTTAAATACATTTTTATTTGTTATGTAGTTTTATTGTCTTGCAGGGAGAATAAAAACGCCGTTCTTAATGCGAGACCAAGTGCACAACACAAATACGACAGTAATCAATTCTTCTTTCTTCTTCTTAGCCATTTTCTATCCTTTGAATATAGACCTCTTTTATATTCTTCCAGGTGTTCCTATCGAGGTTCCTATTTTGTGCCACCTGATACCAGTTTAGTCCGGCTGTCAGTTTAATGTCATCATATCATCCTTGCTGTGGTCTGCCAATGCCTCTTTTCTCCCCCTCACTTTTTCGCTTCAGTTGTCCAACGTGTTCAGCCCAGTTCCATTTTAGAGCACCTACTGGTCTCGTTACATCCTCTATCCTAGTTCTATGTTTTATCCACTCCTTGGTTTTGTGATCTTTAAGTGTTATTCCTGCCATTTTCCGCTCTATGGCTCTTTAGTGCACCTTTAACTTATTAAGTATTTTCCTTGTTAAGACCCATGTTTCGCTACCGCAAGTTGTTACTGGGAGGACGCATTCCATATAAATTCTATTTTTTAGTTTCAGAGGAAGACTGGAGTTAAAAACGTGTCGCAATTTCAAGTTCTTGGTTGTTTTTGCCCATTGTTATTTCCTGACCTAGGTAGATATACGAATCAACTCTCTCTACTTGTTGTCTGTTTTATGTTTGTCCGTTGGTTTGTCATGAATCTGGTTCTGGCGATGTTCATTTCTAATCCAACCTTTTTTTCTTCTAATTTTAACTCCATATAATCAATATTTACACCAAAATGTGCCTGGTATGATTTTTATTTGTTCCCCTAAAACTTCTTCCTGTCAGACTAACTTGTATAAAACTTATTGAATGTCGTTATTCTTACAAACGTCAGAAGATAAAAACAATAAAACAAATGAACGTACTTTTACCACCGATCTTGTATGTTCGGTGCTATAGTGCTATTACCCAAAGTAAGAATATGTTTGCTATTAGTTCTAAACTTCTATTCAGATAATCCAAAATACTACAGCAAATAAAAGTGTGTTATTTTACGCTACAAATTTTGTAAAAGTCAGAACAAACATTTATTGCAAAAACTTTTTTGTAAAAAATAAGTATATTTTATTGCCCAGAAATTTAGCAATTTTAAAAGCTTTGTGCTGAAAACCTACAAATAAAATCATAATTCGTCCTTAATCCTGAGATAACGTAGGAAATAGAATACATAGTACTGCGTCTCGTCTGCTTACCTAAATAATTTTACAATGAAATTATAGACGACCTTCAGTGGCAGACGACATTGCATCATGTGTGATCTCGCATTAAAAAAATGCCTAGTTTAAAAGAAAACATTATTATTCTTATGCCAATTCTATTATTGTGGTTAATTTAAAAAACTTTTATTTAAAAGCTTTAAGAATAATACAGTTTACCCAAACAATGTTATCCTTGCAAACATTTATTTAACTAGTACCCCTTATCCACAGCTCTACAAACGCAATGTGGAACAGTTTAAATGTCAATAATGTTTCAGGTTTTCACAGCAGTTACTGTCACCTAACTGTGACTCTGTACTTTTAGTATCAAAACTCTGAGGTTTTCAAAAAAGTTAAATATTTAAAGCAATATTATAATGGTGTTGATTTGTAAAAATGAAAAAGTTATTTTAAATGGTCTACACTTAAAATTGATTGAATGTAAAATTTTTCAGTCATTTTGGTTTTTCCAAAAAACGAAGGTAAAAATTCTTATACTATTTAAAAGTAAGTATTTTTCTAACAAATGCGATATTATGGGTTAGATGAAGTAGATTTTTTTTAATTCCCTCAAATAATGCCATGTCTGGCATACTTCTGAAATTATTGTCAATTTTAAAGGATAAAGGGTGTCATTTTAGTGAGCGACTATGCATATTTTTTTTATCAAATTTGAAGGACTAGTGCCAAACTTAAATTTGATACATATAGCAAATACACCAGTAAGTTAACTAAATTTCCGTGCAGGTGGCGCTTTTTTTAAACACCGTTGTGAATATACGATAAAAGGTTTGTTGATCAGCCCGAACTTTGGCAACAAAAACAGTTTAATACTACAATATTTTATACGATTGTGGATCAAACTCCCCAAAGTAGATTGAGAAAGATTGAGAAAATGAAAGTATTGTATCCCATAACGATGGCCAATTTTTTCCATGTTTACAAAAGTATGGTAAGTTTCACAATAATTCCTTGTTTTCTTGACCACAATAAAATTTAAATTACAACCCTCAGTGGAAAACTCAACCATAAATAGGTTGCCTGACAAATATCTATTGTGAAGGCACCGCACCTTTTGAAAAGGTACATGTCCTAATTACCTACTAATATTAATAGCTTAGGTTAGCTATTTTGGATGCTCAATAACACACACGAAAATACTTTGACAAACTCCAAAAGACTGAACTAAGACGAAAAAACTTTGCTTATATTTAACACCTGCAATTTGCCTATAACCTACATAATATACCAAAAAGTAGGTACAATAATAAATAAAGATTTTTTTTAAGTCCGGACCTACATGCGGGTGCCCAAAGTATATTAAGTTTTACGACTAACAGTAGCAGGTAAAACGAGAAGTCAACGAATTCGTACTTAAAGCGTTTACAGCTGATGCCGCCAAACTAATACTAAACAACGTAGCGTCTTGAAGCTTTAAACTTAAGCTTTATAAGGTTGATGCTCTCCGCCATAGTGATTGTTTTTAAACAACAACCGCCATCTATACGTCAGGTCGGGTACTTTTAAGGACTACCCTCGTATATTTATTTTATAATCAAAAACTAATTAAAATTAAATTAAGCTTTAAAATACAAGTAGAGCGGTACCACAATGATACAAGTGGTTTAACGGATCAAAGAGAACCTTAAAGAACAGTAAAGCTTAAAGGCCTTAATTATTGTGGAAGGTTATGGTGTGTCATAAATATGTTTTAATCAAGTACACATTTTTTTAATTTACTCCCTATTTTAAATTATTAAAATAATAAAATAAAATTAATACAATTTAAAAGTAAAAAATTAAATAACACAGGCCCACAAAAAAAGTTGTGTGTGTTGGATGTAGGATTAAGATTTTTTGGAGTAGTTTTTTTCGCTGAACCCTAATCTGAAGTCAAAATTGGGAGTCAAACAGCAAAAAATTGAGAAACAGCGTAATTTCAGATATTGACCTTTTTTTTTAATTTAAAACGTCAATATATTAAAAACTATAAAAGATACATTTATGAAATAAACTTTGTATTTTTACGAGACATTTAATTTAAGTTACATAACCCTTTTGTCTAAATGCAATATTTTTTCGAATTATAATCAAAAAACCAAATTTTTAGGATTTTTAAGGTACAGGAAAAAATTAAAAAATAATTATTATTTTATTTTTTGGCAAATTTTGAGTGAAGTCAATTTTGGGTTGTATCCATGGCTAACTATGGCTTATGAGAACAGATTTTATATTCAAATAACTTGCAACTCCGTTTATCCGAACATAGATAAGTTATATATATTTGAAAAGAGGAAGATTAGCAGAATTTGACTTTTCAATCATATAGAGGGTGTTCCATTTAAAATAACGAAGTTGATAGTGATTTGTTAATTTTCCGATCATCATTTGTTTTTCTATCTTACACCATGAAAATCTTCATGAAAAATCCTGCAACTTTCATATAAACCATTTTTTTCTATCTATAAAAATAAAGATTTTAAAGGGGTGCGCAATTATACGGGAAAACCCTGTACCGTGTCGGTTTTTTGGGTTTTTCTTGATTTTTTGCTGTTTGACCCCCAATTTTGACTTCAGATTTGTGTTCAGCGAAAAAAAAAAGCCAGAAAAACTTGTTCCGACTCACAGCACACACCATCAATTTTTTTTTGTGGACCTGTATAATTAACCTTTTCTTTTTCACTAATAAAAAATAAAATCCCAACGCAAAGTTCTGCCGATGACATTTGACTGAATCAGGGTAATTAGAAGTTTTAAATAATTTGTATCACTCCATCCAAACGATAATTGTCATTCATTTAATTAGGAATGCTTGTTTCTTGTTTATACCTATGTATGTTCCGAATAATTATAACTTGTTATCCAATATCTGTCTGATTACATGTACCAACTGTAAATTAACAGCAATAAATCAGTTTTAATTTAAACTACTATGAAAATACATTTTACTGAACGTCGACTTTTTTATATTGCATCTACAGATTATATTTAGAAAAATATGGATACCTTAATAATTAGTTGACCTAGTTTAGCACATATGGCCACAAAATGATTTTTTTAATAAGATCAGGCAAAACTAATATAAAATGCTTAGCAAGCATTTTTATTTTATTTAAAAAAATCGTTGGGACGATGTTTCGACTTAGGTTAGGGTTCATCAGGCATGTGTGGCTTTGATTTAAAATGGATGATATACAAAATACACTTTTATTAACACTGTTCTACATGAAAATTCTTCCCGCCAAACTTATGTGTTATTTAGTTTACGTGGCAACACCTTTAAGGTATTTCTCAAAATCATTCAAGGAAGGATAAGATCCAAATGCAAGGCGGATTTGGATGAAACCCAGTTTGGATTTAAAAACGCTATGGGAACTAGAGAGGCACTGTTTGCTCTGAACATATACTACTGCAAAAATGTCGTGACCAGCGCAAGGACGTTTATGTGTGTTTCGTTGATTACGAGAAGGCCTTTGACAGAGTACTTATAGACATCTTAAAGAACTTGGAGGTGGACAACAGGGATGTAGAATTATCGAAAATTTATACTGGAGACAAAAAGCAGCAGTACAACTAAACGGATAAACGAAAAGCTTACGGAAGAAAGCTAAATTCTACGAGGCGTCAGACAGGGCTCCATAGTGTCACCACTACTCTTTAACATATATTTAGACAAAATCTTTAAACGGACTACACAAGAACAAGAAATGGGAGTACAAATCAATGAAGAATATATAAATACGATACGATATGTCGACGACACTGTCATCCTGAGTGACTTAACATAAATATTAACAAGACAAAATTTATGGTCTTCAGTCGACAACGACATCCTGATGCTGCACTACAGATTGATACGATAAATATAGACAGAGTAACCCAGTTTAAGTACCTTCGATGTTATATTACCGAACATCTAAATCCAGATAGAGAAATAGGGTATAGAATAGAGACAGTCCGGACAACATTCCAAAAAATGAAACCACTATTCTGCAATGATAATGTGAACCTTAAGTTACGACAGAGAATGGTAAAATCCTACATATTATGGTTAGTGTTGCTGTACACGGCAGAGATCTGGACAATGAAAACCGCTACAGTTAAGTGGTTAGAAGTATAAGAGATGTGGTTACACCGACGAATGCTGAGAATTCCCTGGACAGCTATGCAGACTAACGAAATGGTACTAAACAAGGCCGACGCAAAACGTATGCTACTGACTACAGTTAAGTGCCGGAAAATCTTATATCATGGACATATCCTCAGAGGAGAGCGATACAGAATCCTACAGCTGATCATGATGGGAAAGTGAAAGGACGTAAAGGAGTAGGAAGAAAGCAGGCCTCCTGGCTGTGGAACATCCGTAAATGGACCGGCATACGTAGCGCAGAGGAACTATTCCGATTGGCGCAAAATCGATAATTGGCAACGTCAAGGGGACCTGATATGAGACTTGAGGAAGGCAACTTTTTACTGATTCTTCGAAGACAATTCTAAAAGCTGTTCCCGTGTGAGGCATGGATTAAAGAAGGAATGTTTAATTGCGAAACATTTAAAAAGATGGCAATTCTAAAACTACACTTTCGGCAAAAAAATAGGGCGTGACTGCCTTCACAAGTGTATGTAGCAACTTCCTAAGTAACAAAAGACCAGAGAAATGCACTGATTAAGTTGAATAACTTATCCAATCATACAAGGCGTTAGGTTGCAACATGCCACTTAAGCTGCATTTTCTTCACTTACATTTAAAATACTTTACTGACAATTGACAATTTAGATGCAATTTTAGACCAACATGGCAAAAAATTTCAACAGCGAAATATTCGAATGGAGAAGTGTGGTAATGTGGAAAATGAATCGTAAACGTGTGAGCGAATGATGTTGGATCCAGAAAGGTGAAGTTTATCTATATGAATTTAAGCAAAAAACGCCAACAAATTATTTGTTTAATCGTCCTATACTTTTTTAAATGTAAAATAAAGTATTTTTGTAAAAAAAGGGGTTGAGTTTTTTTTAAAACCTTGAAAATTCACTAGACTGATTATGATTTGGGTTTCTTATATTTTATATTCTTTCGTCCCTTATCTAAAACTTTATAGGTGATTGGAATAAATCGACCTTATATTTAAATTCAGCACATTACATTATTTAGAAAACACCAAAAAAATCTCCCCCATTTTCTATTTTTTTTTAAATTGTTTAAGGTAGTTCAGTCGCAACAGTCTAAAAAAAATTCCCT